>PITA01009786.1:38284-75600 GCA_004023965.1 Spilogale gracilis
GAAGTGAGAAGGAAGGGAGGGAGGGAGGGAGAAAGGAAAGAAGAAAGGAAGGGGGGAAGGAAGGGAGGAAGGGAGGGAGGAAGGAAAAAAGGAAAGAAGGAATAACACATCAAAATTGTCTTTCTTTGGGTTATCCAGCACATTCTCCAAGAAATTTTTGTTTAAATATAAATAGCACAAGGAATCTTGAAGATGAAAGAAGAAGAAGAAGAAGAAGAAGAAGAAGAAGAAGAAGAAGAAGAAGAAGAAGAAGAAGAAAAAGAAGACGACAACTCATTGTCTTTATCTGAAACAATTGACCAATCATAGAGTTTTCCTTCAAGGAAGAAAGGGACTAACAAGGGAGTAGATTACTGGCCATTCAGGAAGTAAGGGGCCCTAGAAAATAAATGAAAAGGGCACAGAAAGAGAGAGAACAGGTTTCCACAACCTAACTTTGCTTATCTCATACTTTTTCCCTGGAGTTTGTAGATGTACAGAATTTGAATGCACCTGAAGCCTTTAGAAGATTCTAGCATATCTTGCAAGCCCCAATTCTATTCCACACAAAGTTCACTGACTTAAAAAGTACAATACTTAATTTTATTTGGAACAGTGGAAGACAGACTTTTAACAGTTCTATTTATGATAATACTCTGGAAAAAGACAAACAATATTTTGCCATATTTGTGTATTTCTATCAAGTCTTACTAAAAGCTATGAGTCAAATAATATAAAACCTCTTATTTTCATCTATTTTTCTGTCTCCTGAACATATAAAACTCCATTTCACTAAAGACAACTAATTCATCTTTACCGCATAAAATGTGACTTTTCATAACTGCAAAAAAGTATACATATCATTTAAAACTAAAATGAGAAAATCTTTATATGAGCAATAAATATAATAAACATGTTTAAATGTAAATGTAAAACACAAATCTCAGACAATGAGTCTACATAAACACTGTGATATTTAGACATTTGTCAGGCTGCCTTTTTCTGTTTTGACAGCCAACTGAATGTTATATAGAGAGAACTCTGTTTGGAAGATAGACTTCCTTGCCTCGTTTCCTTTACTCTGAATACAACTGTAAGACATTTCAATGTGTGGGAAGCATCTATGGTACAGAAAGCTGGAAAACATTCAGGCATGCAGCGCCAAAACAATCAAATACTTGCAAAACCAATATGCTCGTCCGTAATGATTCATTCTGTATTTAAAACACATGTTCAAAGCCTAGGACAATCCAACCTTTACAGTTAACAAAAAAGCCTTTTGCTTTTGACCTTCTCACAGACAAGATTAAAAATAAGGGATACAGATTCTAAATTTTAACAATGTTTAGTTCTGGAAACTGTTTTAGTTCTAGTGCTCAGCGTGAGATAAAAATTAACTGTAATCATTGTATCTTTCTATCCTCTGTAGTCTTTGCGCGCGCGTGTGTGTGTGTGTGTGTGTGTGTGTGTGTTTTAAATTTCTGCTTTATACTCTAAGAAAAGAAACCAGCAATGCCAATTCTTACATAAAATCAATGATTCCCCAAATCTTAGCTTTTATTTAATACTCTAAGCATGGGTTCCATTAAATCTAGTTGGAAATTATCTTTGAGATCCTTGGATGTGGAAAATGTGTATGAATTTTAAATTAGTGAAAACAAAATAAAAATAGTGTTGACTCATCATTTATGGCAAAATCTTGACAGGTTTTGCCTTTTGTAATTTTTCGGTGACCAGATACACAAGTGTATCTTCTCTCACATTCCGCTCATGTTTTGCTTTCGAGGAGAGCCTATTTGAATTATTCTACCCTGAGAGAAGTATGTTTAAAATATTTTCTTTCACTTGCATTATATCTAGTTATTTAATTGCTAGAGTGAATATTTTTGAACACTATAAGGATTCAGAAGAAAGAAGAAACTAAGAAAAGCAGCAAATTTGAGGATTATTAGCACTCTGACAATATTCAATTATTTAGCACTATGAGAGAAAACAGTTTAATCTTCTGGGCAACTATTAGAACTCTCCGGGGCGGCTGGGTGGTTCAGTGGGTTAAGCCTCTGCCTTCAGCTCGGGTCATAATCTCGGGGTCCTGGGATCGAACCCTGCATAGGGCTCTCTGCTCAGTGGGGAACCTGCTTCTCCTTCCTTCTCTGTCTACCACTCTGCCTGCTTATGTTTTCTGTCAAAAAAAATAAAATTAAAAAAAAAAAAAAAGAACTCTCCTAGATAGAATGAAGAAAAAAAAATCAATGAAATCTGGACCCTGATCTAGTTTTGGAACTTTATTGAATTTACAAGCATAATAGACATTGCAAATGTCACTCTGAATATTTGTTTCAGATCTGACCAAATAAAGTAAACTCATTAAGAAATGTGAGTGGGGAGGGACGTCTGGGTGGCTCAGGGTCTGCCTTAAGCTCAGGTCATGGTCTCAGGCTGAGGGAATCCAGGCCTGCATTGGGCTCCTTATTGGCAGGGAGCCAGCTCCTCCCTCTGCTTGTTCTCCCTGCTTGTGCACTCTTCTCTCTCTCTGACAAATAAATGCATAAATCTTAAAAAGAAAATAAATTTAAGAAATGTGGATGGGGTGAAAAGGCCATGATTAAAAAAAAATGCAATTCTCCCATCTTAAGAAAAATAAATGTGTTCATAGTAAGTTTCTTTCAAAGTGTTCAAGGACTGCTCAGTGAAAACATATAACCCCCAGTATTCTAATCCGAGTGAGGTCCTTCTATAGCACTACACCATCTTTCATGACCTATATATTTTTTAATCATTATAAACAAGAGTAAGTAAAATCAGTTTTAAAAGATTTGAGAGTACAAATGCTGTCCTAGGTGATGGCACTTAACAGAGTCACTTGCTTCTCTTCTATGTTATAGTTTTACTGTTTTCACTAATCACGTCAAAGTTATTTCATTTAGATACTTGTTTAAAAACTGTAACCCACCAGGCGTTTGGGTGGGTCAGTGGTTAAGTGTCTGCCTTCGGCTCAGGTCATGATCCCAGGGTCTTGAGATTGAGCCCCACATCAGGCTTCCTGCTCGGTGGGAAGCCTTCTCCCTCTCTCACTCCCCCTGCTTGTGTTCCCTCTGTAGCTGTTTCTGTCAAATAAATAAATAAAATCTTTAAAAAAATAAAAATTAAAATAATAAATAAATAAATAAAAAATAAAAACTGTAACCAACCTATGAACATACATAATATAGAAAGCACTATAATGAATACATAAGAAAAAGACAATCAAAAGGAAACATGGCCAGCAGGCTTAAACAGTTACTTTACAAAAGAGGATATCCCAACGTGGCAAATGATGGAAATGGTCCTGATGGAAATGCCAATGATAGTATTTTGGTATTCCGATATAGAAACCCTCCAGAATTCCTATAATGAAAAAGACATGACCAAGATTCGGCCAAAATAGTGCAAATTAGTTAAACAGTCTGGGAACGTGTTTGGCAGTATTTTCTAAAGTGGGGCGACAATCCTTTGTGGTCCAGCAGTCATCACTGTCAACGTGTAATGATCAGAACTTTATTCTACACCCAGGGACATATGAAATAATATGCAGAGCAGCACCATTTGTCATGGACTCACACCTGGAAACTGCCAAAATGCCTAGCAATCACAGCATAAGTATATAAATTGTAACTATGCATACATGAAAAGTTACATGGCAAACAAAATGAAGAAACCACACCATCCATGGATATAAGTGAATCTCAAAAAATATGATATGAAGTTAAAGAGATCAGACACAGGCGTGCATATTATATAGATCTATTTATATAAAGTTCAAAAAGAGATAAACCTGATCTGTGATTTTTTAGAAGTCAAGAAGAGTCGTTAACACCATCAGGGACGGTGATGGGAGGAGGTGCAAGCAATCTTTTGGGGTGCCTGGATATGTTCTGGTTTTTATCTGAGTGCTAATAATATGAGTGTGTACCAGGAAAATTCATCAAGATATGCACTTATGATTTGGCGGAGGGGAGGAAAGTTATCTTCAAGAAAACTTTTACATTATGAAGCAATTATAATACGTGCCCAGAGGAGGATTTATGCCTGGGAGGGATGTAGGAATGTGTTTAAATTGAATCATGTATTTGAAAAATTTATAAAAGTAAGATCTTTTGACTTAATTACTCTCTCAACTCTTGACTTCCCTCTGTATTCCCATGCCACTGGAGTGGTTGAGGGCATTTTGAGGATCCAGATATAAGAAAGTTGAGTTGGATAGATTGTCTTTTAGCAGGTAGGAATGAATGACATAGTTTGCAGTCATTTTTATGTATAGTTACATTATCAGTTGCTGTCCTTGTATAGGAATGACTCCCAGGAATTCTGAGGGCCCATTAGTAATGTGGGATAATGAATCAAGACCAGAGATCCTAGGAGAAAGCAAAGTGTCTGCAACCCTCAGCATGAGAACTAGGAGGCTAGTGGAGGAGAAACACAGTTTGACTGTACAGATCAAAACCCTATTCTATGGAAAAATTTTCTAATGAATGCTTATCTGAGATTCTAAGTGAAGGATCTATTAACTTTTGGTGTCTCATCAAAATGAAAGTTCTCTTGTGTCAGAAATATCTCAGGCAGAATATGTAATTATGAAAGCAGCATCATTTTTATGGGAATCGGACAAGGTAGAATTTATCAGTACTCCTGTGTTTGGAGGGCACAAACTCAGAGCAGCACTAAGGACAGTGAACCTGTCTCCGTGCAATGCTTCCTGTTTTATGAACTTGGATTATCAATAACTCAAACAGATCGTGGTCCACCATGTTAGGGAATGACTGAACTATCTCTGTTTTCTCTACAGAACGTGCTATTATGAACTTGTCATTGAGGAGATGAAGAGAATGCAACCAAAAGAGATTGTAAGGAAAAAAGGAGTTAGCCAATGAAAACATGTTTATTGTTTTCTGGATTTTGTAATCATTTGGTATTGGAGCTTTTCCATTGGTGATTTTGCATTTAGCCTCCCATTATAATACAATTTTCATACTGATTTTTGTATTTGCAGTTGTAAACTTTTTTCTTAAGGAAAGGGTCCCCCTACCCCTGTATAATCTTCTGACACCACAAACCCCAAATCCACCATTGTCATTTCTACTGCCCTGGCTTCTCCGTCTCATCAAAATCTTTCCTTAAGTCAATAAAATTGACCTCTTTAAAAACGTCTTTCATTTAATTCCACTGTCATTCCTCTTCATACATGAGAAAACTGAGGTTTGGGAATAGACCCATGCCAACAGCTAGAAATGGTCAGAGTGGGTGTGGCAGTTCTAAACTCCACTCTGAGAGGTGCCTTGTGCACTAACAGGAGAAGGAGATTTTGCTGCCCAGTGGCCTTCCCACTGGCGGGGCTCCATGTAGGTCACACCCTTTCCGGCATGGATATCAACCCATCTTTCATAAGCACTGATAACATGAACTTGGTTTTCATCATTTATTCTCCTGTCACCTGCCAACAGTAACAAGTTTAGAAACCTTTCATTCAACACATATGGTCAAATTGGCTTTGCAGACAGATGCTGCCTGAGACGCTAAAGGAGGTGGAAAAGCAGTAAGGAGGTAGAATGCTGCAGGTCTCCCCAGCCTGGGCACGGTGCTCAGCTGACTGCAGTTAGAGACCACTGCCTCGAAGTTCATGGTCACTGCAGAGTGAGATCACCATGTCTTCCCCTTCCTAGTCACAGCCCTGCTGTCTGAGGTTCCAGCCAGTGTAAGACAGGGACTGGAGTCCGATGTATCCTCTCCCTCAAGGCTACTCTGAAGAGAAGGTCAGAACCATCTCTTCAGAGTCTAAATGGGAATCCTCACGGCTCTTATTAAGTGCATTCAGGCAGCGGGGGCGAGACCATACACACACACAAATAAACCAGGAATTCTTTCAAATTATATCCTTTAAATCCAACCATTTATTTTTCAATCACTGTCTTATTAGACTCTAAATTCAGTGTGCTTCACTATAACAAAATTATTGTATCCTACTTAAAGTTAAGTTCTATGAGCTTTATTATAATAGACAATGTGGTGACTGAAATAAGTTACAAACTAGTACTTGCTTGTGGAAAACAAGGAAGATCAAGACCCAGGGACAACGTACTGTCTTGGGGATCCCTACCAATGCAGAGAAATAATTTAACTTACTCTCCTGTAACAGCTAAAAAAGTGACAGAATTGGTTTTTGAACACAAATTTCATGATCTCTAGTGAAGTATTCTTTTCCTTGGGCTTCTCTGATTTAATAAGCCCAGAAGGCAAGAATACAAGATGATTTGAAAAATCATCTCTTTCTCAGAAATAGTGAAACCCAAATGAATCCCCTCCCATAAGAGAATAACTGCTAATATTCTAAATACCCCGAGAAGCCTAATTACACCTTATTTAGTGAGTAAGCATGAGGCATGACCCTAGGTGTTCCATGTACATTACTGTATTTACTCTGGACAACAGTCCTTTCAGGTAATAATAAATCTGATAATAGCTACTCATTTATTTTATGCTTATTATGTTGCAGACACTATGGTAAGGATTTACATTCACTGACGTTAGTTCTTATCAACAAAACTAAGACAGTGGGTATGACTTTCATCTTCTGTACTTTGCAGTTGAGAAAAATGAGGCTCAGAGATTATGTAACTTACTCAAGATTACGTGATAATAAATCAAAGAGGCAAGAGAACACTATCTAGCTGTTTTTTGCCTAATGTCTGTAAGTCAACCGCTATGTTATATTAACTCTGCTATTAGGAGAACTTATTACTTGAGGAATGCAGAAATTTTGGACATGTGACTTTAGAAACATTCCCAAGATAATGGAGATCATTAATAGAGAAATAGCATTTTTCTGAAACCAAGTTCTGAGTATTTCTCCTATTGCTCCTAATTTTAGTTTTCCTAGTAAATATATGTAGAATGTCAGACAACTCATTCACCTTCCCTGAATCTTGATTTTTACCAGAGATCACAGAAGTTATTACCTGGTCTGTTTTCCATACACCGTACTGATCAGGAACGTAGCAAACTACACAATGCCGTACAGGTGTAAAACGTTCATTGTTCTTGTTAAAATCATCTCCTATTCCATGTTACCAGGTGTGATTTAGGATCATGGAAGAGAACCCTGTACCGTGGTTGTAGTCTGCGTCTGCTTGGCATTTACACGTTCCGAACTTTCCCTGATGGGATCTAGAACTGAGTTTGTGTGGATAGTTGTCAAGAGTGAGAGAGAGCCCACAGATTCATTTTACACTTGCAAATGATAAAGTTATTAGAAAGCTGACTCCTTCCTTCCTTCCCTCCCTTCCTTCTTTCTCTTCCTTTCCTTTCTCTCTCCCTTCTTCCCTCTCCCTCCCTTTCCCTTTTCTTTCTTTTCTTTTTCTTTCTTTTCTTCCTTCCTTCCTTCCTTCCTTCCTTCCTTCCTTCCTTCCTTCTTTCTTTCTTTCTTTCTTTCTTTCTTTCTTTCTTTCTTTCTTTCTTTCTCTTCCTTCCTTCCTCCCTCCCTCCTTTTCTCTTTCCTTTCTCTCTCCCTCCCCTTCTTTCCCTTTCTTCCTTCTTCCTTCCTACCTCCCTCCCTTTCTTTTTCTTTTCTTTCTTTCTCTTTCCTTTCTCTCTCCCTTCCTTCCCCTTTCTTTCTTCTTTCTTTTCTTTTCTTTCTTTCTTTTCTTCTTTCTTTCCTTCCTTCCTTCCTGCCTGCCTTCTTTCCTTTCCTCTTTTTCTTTCTTTCTTTCTTTCTTTCTTTCTTTCTTTCTTTCTTTCTTTCTTTCTTCCTCCTTTCCTTTTTCCTTTCCTTTCCTTTTTCTTTCCGTTTCCTTCCTTCCTTCCTTCCTTCCTTCCTTCCTTCCTTCCTTCCTTCCTTCCTTTTTCTTTCTCTTCCTTCCTGCCTCCCTCCTTTTCTCTTTCCTTTCTCTCTCCCTCCCTCTCCCTTCCTTCCTTCTTCCTTCCTCCCTCCCTCCCTTTCTTTTTCCTTTCTTTCCTTCTCTCTCCTTTCTCTCTCCCTTCCTTCCCCTTTCTTTCTTCTTTTCCTTTCTTTCTTTTCCTTCCTTCCTTCCTTCCTTCCTTCCCTTTTTCTTCTTTCTTTCTTTCTTTCTTTCTTTCTTTCTTTTTTTCTTTCTTTCTTTCTTTCTTTCTCCTTTCCTTTCCCGTTTCCTTTCCTTTCCTTTTTCTTTCCTTTTCCCCTTCCTTCCTTCCTTCTTTCCTTCCTTCCTTTCTTTTCTTTCTCTTCCTCCCTCCCTCCCTCCCTTTCTTTTTCTTTTCTTTCCTCTCTCTTCCTTCCTTTCCCTTTCTTTCTTCTTTCTTTTCCTTTTCTTTCTTTCTTTCTTTCTTTTCTTTCTTTCTTTCTCTCTTTCTTTTTCTTTCTTTCTCTCTCTCTCCCCTCTCTTCCTTTCTCTTTCCTTCCTCCCTCTCTCCTTTTCTTTTCTCTTTTTTCTTTTCTTTTCTTTCCTTTCTCTCTCTCTCCCTCTCTTCCTCTCCCTCTCCTTCCTTTGTCCCTCCCTCCTTTTTTTCTTTCCCTTTCCCCTCTCCTCCCCTCCCTCCCCTCCCCCCTCCTTTCTTCTCTTCTCCTCTCCTCTCCTTTCCTTTCCTTTCCTTTCCCCAGATGCCTAGGGCAGAGGCAGGTTAAGAAATCAGAGGAGACTCCTCTGTATTTGACTGGTAAGACGTCATGGATTTTCTGCAACTCTCCCTTACAGATGTCTGTGGTACCTGGGTGAGAGCAGCAAGTGATGCCACATGCCTCATCCCTGATGGTAGCTTCTTTGTGTACCTCAGCTCTGGGGTGGTAGCAGTCTCTACTCTCCTTTCACGAACCTTAAATTATTTTCTGTCCTTTTTAGCCCACAGCCCCCATACCCTTAGGATTTCCCTTGCCTGAGCTTCCACCTCTTATGGGTAATACTGTCTTCTCTGTACTGACCTTCAGCTACTTTATCTTGTTTTCCAAACAGACATGACAGTACTTAGAACCACTCATACAAGGTACATGCATACAGGGGCACCTGGGTGGCTCAGTTGGTTAAGCAACTGCCTTCGGCTCAGGTCATGATCCCAGAGACCCGGGTCCCACATCGGGCTCCCTGCTCACTGGTGGCCTGCTTCTCCCTCTCTCACTCCCCTTGCTTGTGTTCCCTCTCTGGCTGTGTTTCTCTCTGTCAAATAAATAAAATCTTAAAAAAAAAAGGTACATGCATCCAGCTGACTCTACTAAAGGTAGTACTTGCAGGGTCTTCTATTTTTTTATTTTTTTAATATTATTTTGTTGTGTTGTTGTTGGGCAGTGGCAGCAACACAAATTATTTAAACTAGAATATGAAGGGTGCCTGGGTGACTCAGTCAGTTAAGTGCCTGCCTTTGGCTCAGGTTATAATCTGAGTCCTTGGATGGAGCCCCCCGGGAGTGAGGGGAAGGTCCTTGCTTAGCAAGGAGCCTGCTTCTCCTGCTTCTCCTGCTCCCTCTGCTTGTGCACTCTGTCAAATACATAAATAAAATCTTAACAATAAAATAAATAAAATCTTAAAAAATAAATTACAGCGTGTCGCTTTGCTTTTGTAGCTGTTTGCTGCAATTCATTCCAATTCCACCATCTCTTTTTCCTCCTGTTATGTCACTTACTCCAATGTCCCATCCTGTTCCCAGCACTGCACCTCCAGAATATTTCACTCCACAGTCCAGCTCCCTGTCACTCCAGCCTGAGATGTAGCCTCAGATCTATTTTTACCTTTTCAAGCCCCAGACACTGATTAATGTGTTCGGTTCAGCAACGTGCCCTCTACTTGGGACTGAACACCTCTTCCTCCCATGGGTGTGGGAGCACCAGCAACAGCCCGTCTCATTTTGTCTCCTCTGCTTCACACAGATGAGTGAGTGGGATTATTATTTGCTAACCTAAACAGTTTTAGCTCGTGGACTGGCTATTTGATTATATGTCATTTTGGGGAAGCTGTCAGGTGCATGACGCCCACATGGCATAGTGGACACCAATACGTTCACTTCATTTTTCAGACAATACTGACTTATACACAGTGTCTTCCTAGACGTGATCTCATCTTATCTCACGGTAACCCTATGACTTTGATAGGACAGGTAGTGTATCAGGCGGGATCATGTCGGGGGCAGAAAACAGGAGAGAATTTAATGGAAAGATTCAACTAGGTGTAAAGATGTTAACTACTGATAAGTGTAACAGAAAACTCAAGGTTTTACAAGGATAGCTACTTTATAAAGCCCTCAGGGCTGAGGGAACAAAGAGAATAGGGAGCAACTGGGAGCCTAGAGGGAGGAGACTAGTGGGGCTGACATTCTCTGAGGAGGCTGCTGGATCCAGACAGGGAACAGGGAGCCTGCGGGGGCAATGACTCAGATCTCAGAGGGGGCAGCTGGTGCTGACGGGTGCTTGTGTCTGGAGCAGGGAGAGGCAGCGTGAAGTTGGTTCTGCAAACGCTTGGGGAAATGCCAAACAGGATTCAAAGGCTGTTTCTGAAAGGAACTGCTGCTGTCAGGGTGAAGAAACCTTGCGGGCATGACTCAGAGGAACTGCGGGCTGACTGGAAGCCCACCGGAAGTAGGGGGCGGAAGCGGGTCCTTCCTCTCCCTCCAAGCTCGCGGCCTCCCTCTAGTGTTCTCTGTCGTCAGAACCTAATAGGTACCCGCAGCCAAGAGGCCCCTGAAGTGCGGATCTCAGCTCAGGGTACACAAAGGAGGGTTTGGAGGTTAAGGCTGAGAACTTAGTAACTCTAACAGATAATTTCCCTTGCCCAATTTTGAATTAAAAAACAAACAAACAAACAAAAAACACAAAAAAACCAGGGAGGTGAGGCTGAAAGAATGTAACCAAATCAAACATGCTGCTAAGATAACAAAACTGGAAAATTATAAGGCTGGGATTTACATTCTATATCTTGATTGTATATGTCATACTTTTTTCATTGTCATATTTCCTGAGGCCCAAATGATTGAAATAACTCTCCTAGAATCACAAACTATTAATTGATTGATTGATTGATTGATTGATTTCAGATCTTATTTATTTGACAGAGAGAGAGGGAAAGAGAGTACAAGCAGGGGGAGCAGGAGGCAGAGGGAGAGGGAGAAGCAGACTCCCCACTGAGCAGAGAGCGTGACGCAGGGCTCGATTCCAGGACCCTGGGACCATGACCTGAGTTGAAGGCAGGTGCTTAACCAACTGAGACACCCAGGCATCCTTGAATCATGTACTATTTCACCAGCAAAGGCTTTGAAAAACATCACCTAATTTATCACCTTTTCTCTATATCTCCCTGACTTGAAAATGTCTCTTACAGATGAGGAGAAATCAAGTTTGGGGGAAGAGAGAAGTCTAGGTTGGGAAAAGCAAAGGATCTCAAAGCTTATTTTCAGCAGGAGACAGCTAAGCTGATGGGTCAACAGCAAAACTGAGAGAACCAATCACCTCATTCATTTATGAACTCATTCATGCAATAGCCAATTATTGCATGCCTACTTCATTCCAGACACTATTTTAGATGACAACAGCTCAGATTGAGATAAAAATCCCTGCTTTTTTGTGGTTAACATTCTAGTGAGGGTGCCAGACAATAAGTAATATAAGGAGCATACACAGTTTTCTACAGAAAATAGAAATACAAGGCAAGAAAGTCCTTGCATCTCCCTTTGCGGTTGTCAGAAAAGTCCCCATGGAGAAGGTGGGGTTGGTGTAGAGCCTGAAGAGGTATTTGGGGTAACGTATTCTAGGTCGCTGGAGCCACCTGTACAGGGGCCCTGCTGCAGAAGAGGAAAAATGAGGAAGTTAGTGTGACAGGAACAGCATGAACAAGCAACAGGAAGTGTAGTTAGAGAAATAACGGAGGATCTGTGCACATAGGACCTTGTATGAAGATCTCCACTGCAACATATTACATTATTGTTCATCAGTATCTGCTACTTCTCCTTGGAGGATAATTTTACTTTCTCCTTGAGATCACATGGGGCAACGTGACTTGTTCCAGATGGCCAAACTGAGCATAGGTGATATATGTCCTTTTAGACAGAAGCTTTTTTTTTTTTTTTAAGATTTTATGTATTTATTTGACAAAGAGAGCACAAGTAGGCAGAGAGGCAGGCAGAGAGAGAGGAGGAAGCAGGCCCCCTGTTGAGCAGAGAGTCCAATGCAGGCCTGGATCCCAGGACCCCAAGATCATGACTTGAGCTGAAGGCAGAAGCTTTAAGCCACTGAGCCACCCAGGCGCCCCTAGGCAGAGCTTTAAGAGACAGCACATGGTTTGACAATTTTTTTTCTCCCACTTTTTCAGGACAACCAGTTCTATCAGTTTGGTTCTCAGCAAGGGGTGATATGGAATTGAACTTCAGCCAACCCCAAATGGGCATGTAAAACAAGTAATCAACCTTTGCTGTTATAAGCCACCAAGATACTCGGTTTGTTACTGTAACACAATTTGGACTATTTGGGATGATAAATACTCCTCTTTTAATTATGTATGACTAGTATGAAGGCCTAGTTTTCCCCCCCAAAATAGGACTAAAGGGGTAAAAGGAATATGTGACTTGGGACTTGGTGGTTCTCTGGAGCTGCCATGCTACTTGGACGGACAACAAAATTTTAGTCAAAAAGGGAAAGATTCAAGTCACATCACTGTCTTCCACACAAACTACCAGTTAAAGAAAAAAAGTGAGAATTCCATTTGGAAGTCATTCTATCTTTAAGAAATTGGATGCTGCATACTTAATAGAAGTTAGCATGAGTAGTACCTTATCTAACTACTGCGAGAATCAAAAAATGCAAGGAGGAAGAAAGGGAAGAGGAGAAAGCACGGATCCCTCTCTTTTATGTCGCTTCCACCCTTCTCTCAGCTTTTACCCCACAGGCAGCCATCAGTCCCCCTTCTGTGCACTCAGTCTCCCAACCTCACCCCCACACCTTTAAAAGCATGATGGCCACTGTTTTCTCGTTATTCCATTCTGGCTACAAACACATTAGTTCTTCTTCATCTTTTTTTTTTTTTTTAAGTAGTCTAGATGCCTAGCATGGAGCTCAGTGCAGTGCTTGAACTCACAACCCAGAGATCAAGACCTAGAACAAGAACTGTATGGACACTTAACCGACTGAACCATGAAGGTGCTCCCAGATTAATTCTTCTGATAAGCAAATGGAAAAGAAAGGAAAGTTAGATCTTATGAATCACTTAATGAGATACCAAATAAAATGATGTACTAAGAATTAGTTATATAATCAAGTAAGAGAAATACACTGAAAAAATACCATCAGTTTTATATGCCTCTATGAATATCATGAAACCTTCTGAGGCTGTTTTTGTAGCATTTCTTTTAATTACATACTATGGCTTTAAGACAAGAAACGGACTCATTCAGTTTAGCACCTAACATAGTAGGTAGGTGCTGAGAAGAAGAGCTAAAATTTAAAACCAAAATTAAAACCAAAATTAAAACCAAGCTGGATTCCTAAGGAAACTGATGTCTTATTTGAAAATCTATTAAAATTTAATTTGGTTCTCATAATTCTCTATTTTTTTGTTCCATCTAGCACACAAATTAGCAGTGACATGTCATAAATATCTAGAAATTTGCATGTATATATATACCTATGTAGTTATGATGTGTGCTATAATGTATGTAAATACATATTTATAATTTAAGTAGTTTGGTATTTTATATCCTATTGTATTTGATCAAGGCATCAATTAACTTAAAAAAAAAAACACAACATTTTTTCCTTCAGAATGCAGGGAAAGCCTATTGTAAATGTAAATTTATTGCCTGAGTAGACTTCTCAATTTCTGTGTCCTTTGATTTTCCTGTCATTTAATGCTGAAAGCCAATATTCTCCTAAGTCTGGAAACTTTACTTTATTTACTGAATTTCCAAAAGATGCAGCTGGGGAGGAGTTTAAAGGGAAAAATAATGTGTCTAGAATGTTGTTATTAATATATACAGGAGCTGTCATGTAAAGAATGACTAAAATTGTTGTTAATATGACTTTAGCACAATACACACAGCCTCTAAACGGTGACATAAATTACATCCAGTGTTCATATTGCTGCCTGATGCTATTGCCTAAGACAATATAAATTTTACACTTGAAGTAAGTTGGCTACAGTCTTCAATAAAGATCCAGCTCTCTCACACTACACCTCCTACAGCAAAACTAATTAGGACATTACACTAGTGGCAGCCAGAATCCTCTATTGTGTAATCTTCTGGGATTCAGTACTATTTTGCCCCATTAGTTTTTTCTTACTCAAAAAGAAAATCCCGGATTTGTTATTCTCTGACACTTCCACAAATGAAACATGAACAGCAATACATATATGAATGCACATCTTTTCCATACTTTTAACTTCACATATCCTTACTGAACAATGAAATGAACAGATAATGAAGACCATAGGAAGAGACATGGAAATCCAACTCTATTAAGGATATTATTTATTCTTTTTTAATAGCTTTGATAGGGAAAGCATTTGGAAGGTCACTGGCCTTAAAGATGGTGAGGGGTACATATGAATATTTTTCCCAGTGTCCTGATATTATTACGATGAATTATTATAGCTTACTTTCAGCCTCATTCAGTTAATAGTTGGTTTGCAAAAATATAAATTAAGTTTTTACAAAGTATTTTCAATACTACTGAATCATTGGCATTATCAAGTCAAGTAGTTCATTTGTTTTCATTGAGGTTCTTTTGTGTTGTTATAATTTCCCTTTTTCTTCACCACTGTCTTTTAACAAGGGGACATGCAACTGCATTTTTCTCTTCAGTAAAACCTAACTTAAGACTTCACTAACTACAGTGATATATAGTGTAGGAATTATGTAGTCGAGACCCATTGTTCCAAGAAAAAATGGCTTTGAAGAAAGGAACAAAAAGGACATAAAAATTTGAAGTCATGACTTAAATTTCACAAAACTGTACTGGGATAAAGATGATATACATGTGAGGAAGGGTTTACTCAAATGTTTTGGCATACATTCAGTTTCAAAATATTTGGGAGAAAAAAAGTGCCATAGCACTGTCTTATAGACAATTTTTAATCATTTGGGAAAAAAGCTATAGATCTTGATCAAACTCTGAAAATAACTTTTCGCCTACCTCCTCCTACTTAGCAAATATGTCTTTCACCAGTTACGTTTTTTATAGTTGTTCACTTGTCCAAACATATGTATTCTTCATCTTTTTAAGCTGCCTTACTTTTAGTTTACGAATAATGTTACCTATTCTCACACTTCACTGTTCATATATATATTAGTAGACAATAGGAATCAGTAGAAAGATTGTGGATTTGGAATCCTGATTTTTCTTTAAAGATTTTATTTATTTATTTGAGAGAGAGATGACAAGTAAGCAGAGAGGCAGGCAGAGAGAGAGGAGGAAGCAGGTTCCCTACCGAGCAGAGAGCCCGACATGGGCCTCGATCCCAGATCCCAGGACCCTGAGATCATGACCTGAGCCAAAAGCAGAGGCTTTAACCCACTGAGCCACCCAGGTGCCCTGGAATCCTGATTGTTTGTTTTTTTTTTTCTTTAAGATTTTATTTATTTATTTGACAGAGAGAAACACAGCCGAGAGGGAACACAAGCAGGGGGAGTGAGAGAGAAAGAAGCAGGCTTCCGGCCAAGCAGGGAGCCTGACGTGGGGCTCGATCCCGATCCCGGGTCTCCAGGATCATGACCTGAGCCAAAAGCAGTCGCTTAACCAACTGAGCCACCCAGGCGCCCTGGAATCCTGATTTTTAACTGACGTTGGATTCCTACTTACTCACAAGAGGACCTTGGACAAGGTAAGTATCTTCTCTGACTTGTTAATGAGGTGGGAACAATAATACCCACCCCTGGTCTGAGTTAAAGCTTAGAAAGTATATGACTTCCTATAGGTACTTAAATATTATTCCCCTTTGTTTTAGCTTCCATTTATTTAAAAAAAAAAAATCTTAGGGGCTTTCTCCAGGATTCTTACAGAATTATTTTCTTCTTGTCTGTGTAAGTCTCTATATTGCCTTCTTATGCTTTAATTTAAAAAGTTTTGTACTCAATGTTGGATAATCATATGATCTTTTTTTCCCTTTATGACAACATAATCTACATTATTGGGGTCTGTTTGAGAATTTTTTTAAAAAAAGAAAGAAAAGCAAAACCTAAATTTAAGTGAGTCTCAAATTGTTTTTTATGCATATTTGAGTATATCATGGTTGAAACATACCTCCTAAGACATAAAAGTTACACATAATAAAAACCTAATACAACATCTGAAGTTTATAATTTAGCATTAGTAGTTTTATTGAAATTACCACGCAATTCTAGCTACTTTTAAATTATTCCATTTTCATTTAAAAGAAGAAAGATTTTTTTTAAAAAAGGAAGGAAATTGTAAGAACTCAGTACATTTTTTTTAATTGTATCGATTAACATAGTCTGAAGTAATTTATTCACCACTTATTGATAAATAACTGTTTTTCTTTTAAAAAACTCAAAATAGCATTAAATTTATGGAAGCATTATAATTTGTTTTTGAGGGTTTACTAAGAGCTATATTCATTAGATTACAACTGAATTTGTGTACCTATAACTTTCTGTTAAAAGTTTTACCATCTTCTCAGAAATGGGCCAGCATTAATCTTAATCTTCTAGTCAACTAGTATTTAAAACACTAGAAACATTGATAATTAAAGTGTTCTGTTGCAAAACCATGAATAGTAGTTTGAACAGTGCTTGCCTTCCATATAATTCACAATATGGAAGGAGAATCTTTCTTATGCCTGGAAAATTGCCCTACTCCTTTCTAAGTTCAGATCAGTTCACAACATTTTATCCTTCACATTTTTAATATTGTGAAATATCTCCAAGGTTTTCTTTAATGTGAGTTTCAGCTGTTGTCACTTTCTCTTGGACATCTTCATCCCTTCCATTCCTACCACCTTCCTCATTTGTGTCAAAAAAAGATCACCTTCACTGAATTCTCTGGCTGCACACCAAGAATCCCAGGAATGGCAGCTATTTCTACTAGAATTCCACTTACATTCAATTCAGATTTTATACTCATACCTACCATTTTGTTTCTATGCTGCTCTTTCATGTTTTTAGTCAATTTCCCACTTCAATTATCCATTTTTATAGAATATCATGTGAGTTTATCACTGTGAAACAAAGAGGCAACACAACTACACATTTTTCTGTCTGTGCATGGACTGAACAACAGAAGTGGCATAACCAATCACCATCAGAGTTTCAAAGAAGTGATGTGACTCGTAGCTGATCATGATACCCATCTATTAGGCAGTGACTTGTGGATGGAGTAGCTAGCACAGTGTACTTTATATAATTAATCACAGTTAATATACCATGGCAACTAAAGTTTGGATCATGTTCTCTGAAGAACTGTGTTATTTAACTAAACTATAGTAACTGAAATGAGCCCATATTGAAACTATGAAACTATGAAATCTTAAAAAGTACATGACTTTTAAAAGTGTGCACCACTGGGGCACCTGGGTGGCTCAGTGGGTAAAAGCCTCTGCCTTCAGTTCAGGTCATGATCTCAGGGTCCTGGGATGGAGGCCTGCATTGGTCTCTCTGCTCAGCAGGAAGCCTGCTTCCTCCTCTCTCTCTACCTGCCTCTCCGCCTGCTTGTGATCTCTCTCTGTCAAATAAATAAATAAAATCTTTTTTAAAAAAGTGTGTACCATTTTGCTCTTCATGATTATCACAGCTAGAGTCTGTATATTTGCACAGTAAATATATGTATATGTATAACAAGATTTGGAAATTGAAAAAATGTTGCATGTAATTATGTGTAAATTATTTAGTAGAAATGCATATAGCACCTATAACTTACACAAACATAATACTAAATCTTCAGCAAAGAGATGTGTTATTCTAGCAGGGCTATAATCTATTCAGCATTCTCTGGAACTCTGCAATCACTTTGAGGGACAGTAATTAACCACCAGAAAATTCTCTGGCACTTTATCCCTTTCTGACATAATTCCTTCCAAGCCCATGGATTTGCATCCTTTTTCTGAGTCAGTAATTATTAAAGATATTCACTGAGAACCCCCCCTTTTTTAATACATCCTGTGCATTTTGGACACTATATATTCATTATTTTGTATATTAATAATGCCGCAAGGTAGGTAGTGAGTAGTAGCTGTAATTTACGGATAAGAAAATAAAGACCTAGAATGATCAGGTAACTTGCCCAAAGTTTAGATTCAGATCTCTGTCCTCCACCTCTGGGAACTCCTCTTTTAGAGGAGTACTACTCTTCCCTGGTTTGGTAAATCTTTCAGGGACTGTATAGCAATAAACCAATAGATGAATCCTACCTGGAAGATGGATGGGATTATCTCATTTGTGAATCAAGAAGCATGGTTAATATCTACCCTACAGCACATGGAAGTCTAAAAAGCAATTTTCTTCTTCCAGATTCTTTCTGTTGATCAGTGGTATGACCTAATCTAAATGTGACCATACTGTCTCTTCCTCAGCCTCTTTAAAGTGTACTGAATATAACTGAGGGATTAAAAATGTTTTCAGCTTTTATATCCCAGAAGTTTATAGATATAAGCTGAGTTTTATATAAATACAAAAGCTTTCTATTTACAGTAGCTTATTTGTTTTCTTTCTGTATTTAAGACTGCTGCTCATCTTTCTGTAATTGATCAACCTGTTCATTAAAAAAAAAATGACAAATTAAAAGTTGTGAAATTATCTTGAAATGCAATATGTCTTGAAAAAAGAATATCAAAAAATATAACTTATAATTCTACCAGAGGACATTGCCTTCCAATTTTCAGTGAAATATAAAATTTACTTTTAATTTTGAAATATAACAGACTGTATCTTTTAATTACCACAATAAATGTGGAAGGGAGCTGCATTTCATTTTTTTACTAAATGTCTCCAAAACTAATTAAAAGGAGTAAGGCTTTTATGTGGGTAAGACTTGAAGAGGATGACACATGTGAGAACTGCCTCACTGTCTTTCAAAAATGTTGGAGCTATAAAGTTGAGGAATGACACTTTCACACTTGATAGACGCTGTTTTAAAGCAAAATGAAACATAAATAATAATTATTATTTTCTCCTACAATTCTTTTACAGCTTGTGTCCCTGATATCATACACTTCTTCGACTTCGCGCACATCACCAGTAAGGTCATCTGCAACTATTTCCTTCCTTACCACTGCCATTCCTGTTTGTCAGGATGTCATTCCTCTTATCTACACTTAATCGTTCAAACTCTGTCCCAAATTTTATCCTCTAAATTTCCTCCTGGCCCTTGTTCCATCAATCGTCTCTCCAGTTTTCTGCATCTTTAGTGTCTCACTCCTTTCTGTTGGTCTTCATTATATATACTAGAACAAATCTTTGTTACATAAATATGGCCAGAGTACATCCCTAACTCACTTTCTCTCCTTCTTCCTCAGCCAAGGTGACTGAAGGAACTGTTTACACTGCAGTAATCTTTTTACTTAGTCAAATGATGCTCACTCTGAAACTGGATTCTGCTCCTGTTACCCCATCGAAATTGCTCTAGAAAAATCCAGTAGCTTCCAAAATGGTAAATACTAAGAGCACAGTTCAAATCCTATTTTTCTGGACCAAGCCATGACCCTTTGAAAGGGTCTTTGAAAAGGCTTACTTTCATTACTATGAGGCAGGCTCCTGGTTTTTTCTTTCCTAAAATTGTCATTCTTTTCAACATCCTTCCTATTTTTTCTCCTGACTTTTGGGTGTTGGTGTCCTTGACTGTCTCCTGTTCTTACTTTACACAAACTTCTAAAGGATCTTATCTTC
This sequence comes from Spilogale gracilis, assembly GCA_004023965.1. Classification (NCBI taxonomy): domain Eukaryota; kingdom Metazoa; phylum Chordata; class Mammalia; order Carnivora; family Mephitidae; genus Spilogale; species Spilogale gracilis. Next base: position 58,079 of record PITA01009786.1, read on the forward strand.
GCTTATTCCTTCATCTAACATGGATGTTCCCACTTATACTCTATCCAAAACTCTCTCATAAGCTCCAAATTGTAATCTTAAAATGGCTTTCATGCATTATCATCTCAATGTCTCTTTTCCCTCCAAATCTGTTCTTCCTCTTCTCCTTATCTTAATTACTGGTACCAGTATCTACTCTCTCCCCCAAGTTAGTACTGCCAAAGCATTCTCCTGAACCCCTTCCATTTGCAATGACTGTGCGAGGCCCTTATTATTTGGGGTCAGTAGCTTTGATGGCATTGGCCTTTATCTTCTTCCTCCCCTAAATCAACTTCACACTGCCATTGGAATGAATTTTAAAAACACAACTATTTTTGTGTTCAAAATTCACCAACTGCCCTCAATTACATTCAGGGTAATTTGTGATTTCCTTATCTAATTAGACTAGGTATCCTGCCAGCCTTCCAGCTTCTCTTTCTGTGGAGATAACACTCCAGTATGTACCTTACAGCATTATCTCAAACTTAAGATGAGAAGGTAAGGGCCCAGCATCACTGGGTAGGTAACTTGTCCACAGTTACACAAATGGGAAATGTTCTTCCTATCCTCTTGTAAGGATACGCATATTCTTTGCACCGGCCATGCTGAATTTACTGGCAAGTCTTCAGAGGTGAGGTGATCTCACTTACTTCTCTCATTTGAACAAAGCCTTCCTCCTGCTAGAACAGTCTTTCTCACACATTCACTTCACTGCCTTTAACAGATATCTGCAGGGGCGCCTGGGTGGCTCAGTTGGTTAAGCGACTGCCTTCAGCTCAGGTCATGATCCTGGAGACCCGGGATCGAGTCCCACATTGGGCTCCCTGCTCGGCGGGAAGCCTGCTTCTCTTTCTCTCACTCCCCCTGCTTGTGTTCCCTCTCTAGCTGTGTTTCTTTCTGTCAAATAAATAAAATCTTAAAAAAAAAAAAAAGAGAGATATCTGCAATATGATCCCTCCTCTGATTCCCTAATGTCCCAGTGATGATATAACATACCTCCCTTGTGTTTCTTCCTACTTCCATAACATGTAAACATCCGCTGGTTTTAGCATTTCTTCTGTCTTTACTATGACCCTCAGTTTACTGTCTCATGCTAAACTCTCCTATGACACTGTGTGTGCCTCACCTCTGTGTATCCTACACTGTGCACAGTGTCTGGAATTTGGTAGGGCTTCAGTTCTATTTTTTTTAATATCTTGAAAAGCAGAGAAAATCACTGATTTTTCTTACTTGTAAATGAGAATTTGGGCACTCAGATTCATTCTGTGACACTGTGCTTATGACTTCTGTGTATTTGTGTAAAGTTCTGTATGCATTCCTAGAAGGTGTAACTATCCTAGGGCCTGAAATATGGTGCACTTGGGTTAAATTTTATTTCTTTAGGACACGTAGGTATTGATTAATTTTATTACTGTACTATATATGCATGGGTATGCATAACTGAGTTTAGATGTGTTCACTGACAGACAAGGCAGAGGTAAAATATACATGAAAGAGAATTTCAACTGATGAGTATGTACATTAGGCCATCAATCTGACACACAAATAACTGGTAGGATCAGTCAATTAAGTGAAACTATAGGCCAGTTTTGTGGGGGTGGACAGAACTTGAAGAACATTTCAAATTAGTAAATTTCACTAAAATGAACTCATTCTGTGATGAAATTAATCAAAATTGTCTATGGCCTCAAAATTCATGGTATGTATTTTACATAGTAGTTGAGAGCATTAAAAGCCACACAAAATATTTATTTTTGAAGGAAGAGATCTAGAGATAAATAATTGTGCATATTTCCTTCTAGGTTATCACATTCATATACTCCAGATCTTAAGAGTGGGAGGGATCTAAAAAAAAAAAAAAATCAGTTTAAAAATAACAGCTATTTACTTGAGTTTCCTTGTTATTATCATATGTATCATATTCAAACATAAATAAGTTTATCAAAATCAAATTTGATAGGCACACTGTTTATAGATTTTGCCTAAACTGGGTAACAGATTCTTAATTCTGATGGAAAAGAGATACTTATTTATAGAATATAAATGCATAGCAATAAGATATTAACTCAAAAGCTCAAACTATTAACATAGTTTGAATTCATAATATGTAATTAGAAAAATATTTACTTGTTGATTTATGTAGGCATTCCCTTTATATAAAGAGGATTTATAGAGAATTACATCACTACATAAATACTATATAGTGAGATGCATTTATCATTAGGAAAATGAGACCAAAAATAAGTAAGAACCAACATAGAGGCAGGTATATATTGCAAATGCAAAATCTAGGCAATGAGGCCCTGCATACTTGCTCAAGGAAGACAAAAAATTAAAGATAAATTTTCTAGGAGCAGCAGAAGAAAATAAAATCAGTCCTATAAGACACTATATCTAAAACCTCTGATTTTTCTAGAAAGTTTGCTATATGATAAAAAACATTATCAACAACATACTTAGAGTAAATACAATGTGGAATGTAATGGAACTACTTTTAATATGTTTTTCAATTTAATCGGATATTTTTATGCCAAAGTCAAAATCACTTCTGTAGAGATATCAATTCAATGTGGTCTCTGTATGTAATATCTTTCTTGTTTATCGTCACACAAGGATACATTTTAGAGCGGAGACCACAAAACATAATGAATAGAAAGCAGTCAAAGTCAGGCAAATAAGGAGAAGTGAAGTAAGACAAGGAGGACTGGAATATCTGTGAGAGCACATCCAAACTAAAGGGATTTAAGTGCTATTAAAAAAAAAAAAACAAACTGTGTAGATCCACCAAAGCAGGTCCAGAGATAAATACCAGTTTTGCCCCATCATTTGCAAATTCCACTTTGGAGAGTGAAGATGAGTAGTTAGGTCATATTCGCTTCAAAAATGCTGCATAAATAAAGCCTACCTCAACCAATCTTTGAAACTTCCTGAAAATTAGTAGAGTCAACATACTTTCTGGAAGCTACTTAAAACCTAGCTATTGAATGCTACTGACAAAACAGAGCACTATGAATTACCAAACAGATTAACTGGGGTAGAATGATATTTACATGCAAAATAATTGAGAAGGAAAATAAGCACAGACACTTCTACCGAATTCTGGTAGAAGTGTTGAAATTCCCCTTAGAATTTGATTTTGAACATTTTAGACATAATTAAATGGATACCTTAAAAAGAAAAAAAAATAATGTAGCTAAGATAGAGAGTAAGAGAAGGAATCCTTGATGAACCAGAAATGTGATGGTTCTCAAAAAAGAGACAGAATAGATGGATTTGTATAACGGAAAATATTTTTTAGTGAAAACTTAAAATATCAACCATAAAGGGAAAAGCCTAGACAGAAGTTTCAAGCTTGTCTCAGTTCAAGTACAGCTTTCTTCCTTCTCACCGTATGGCCTTGAACAAGTTACAGTCCATTTCTATGCCTCATTAATTATCACCTGTAAAATTATTGTAAAAATAGCAGCTGCTATCGGGGTTGCTATAAGGACTAAATGCGTACGTAAAGTGTTTAGAAGAGTGTCAGTTCTATTAGGGCTTACAATACAGTTGCATACATCTATCAGTACCCAGCTAACAACATAAACCCCAGAATACCTGTTCTGCTCTGCCCAAGAAATGGAAAGGCAAGGACAAATTTGTCAGACAAAGGGTTTCAAGGAAGAACATAGGGACATATTTCCAATTCTTCCCTTAATTTTTTGAGAATGGTATTTACCTAGTATAGACCAAAATTACAGTGACAGATGCTATGTTTTCAATAATTAACTCCACCACCATGTCCATCCCTTTCCCATGGAATCATTAAACGAACCAAGGAGCAGCATTCCATCACTTTGTTTCCCAGCCAGTAGCTATTACTGTGAAGCTTTGACTGGAAAGCATATTTTCTCCTTTCTTATACCATTTTAACCGCATTAACTGGAGAAATTTATTATGTAATTGGGATTGCTACATTAAGTGTTCTTCACAGATTTCTTCCTTAAAATTCCTAAGGACACTCTTATTTATAATCACGTCATATCAAATTTAGAATTAGACTTAATCTCATCCTTACCCTAAAAAAGTCACAATTTAAAGATCTGTATGAGGCACTCGACTCTATGTGAGTGAAACATTCTGTCATTATTTGTCAGATTAAAGGATCAGAGCCCATTATGGGCCAGAGTGACTGATGCCCATCTTACTCATGCTTGCACAGTACCACTCGAAACTTGAAGCCAAAAAAGAATTGAGTCCGTACTGTAAGGACTAACGGAAAAAGCAGTCTAAATACTTCTATTCTACTAACATTTGGATCACATAACGTCAACAGACTTTTATTTATTTATTAAGACTGGAGGACTACATGATAGTGATGTCCAGGTTTTTGCAACACAAAATCCAATTCTTGTTCTTTCCCGAATTCCTGCCATCTGCAAATGTGAACTTGCATTTTTTTTCTCCAGGATCTCCTTGGATTCAAGTATTTGATATTTGTTCATTGTTATTTAGTAAAATTAGCAGTGTACGTGGATTTTCATATACCAGTGATTCAGTGATTTTTTTTTCCTTCCATAAATTCTTAATTAGAATCTCAAGGACTTCTAATTACTTTATAATTCCACCATGAACTAATGATGACTTTTTACTAAGATCCACAGGATTTTTTTTGCTAAGGACATTCATTAAGGTCCTCAAAAGGATAAAAATACATTGAGGTGAAGGCTGCAATTTGGTCAGCACATCATTGGTTATTTATTCATCCATTCATTCATGATTTTTCTCGTGGAGGTAAATAACTTATCTTGGATTGATAATAAGCCATTTAGATACAAGCTTGGCTAACTACTAAAGGACACCTTTTTTTAAATAGCTGCATCTCTCTATGAACTGACCCCAGAAGCCCTCCGTGACAGAACCTCTTGCTTAGGGAACATAAACATAAACAAAGATTTTACAAACTGAAGTTATCTCCTAAACTGTCTCCTACGTAGGTCCGTCTATCTACCTGCTTCTTCATAAATAATCTAGTCAGAACCATGTGTTTAAACTACTACAGGGAAACCACCAAACCTGTGGAGGCTTCTGCTGAAGGTTTTGATGTCTTTGTTGATCCTTAGAGTATCAAAGCTATAAAATCTTCATGACTTATGAGAAATATACAGTATTTCTCCATGAGCTGGCTTATATACTATGAGGTATTATTATTGTTTCTTTCTTTTTCTCATATTACTATCCGTTAGTATGACACTTTGAACTTTGTCACATCTTTCCTTACCAAAAAGACAAACAGACAGATGTGGCTATTTGGGATCTGTCCAAAGACTGCCAATGTTTTATGATGAGGTGTTAGAAACTGCTTTAGATAATTCAGACTTGGACCTATTTGTTGATGGGTCATCAGAAATAAGAAATTAATAGGCGGCTATACCATGAAAGATCTCAGTTCACCCTTGTTGTGAGGGGAGGGGAGGTAAATTGGCACATCCAATTGCCTTTATAAGAACCTGCTAACTGGGCAGAGGTAAGATAGTTAAGACTTATAAAACAGTAAGTCTAACCCTAATGTGGGATACTTTGGAAAAAGCAAGGCTTCTTAACCTCAGTGGGAACTCCTGAACAAAAGGTTGGGGAAATTCTAGATGCCTTAATGCAGCTAACAGAAGTAGCTATTATATAGACAGACATGCACTAAAATGAATGATTGATCTAAAAATTAAGGGAAGTAGAAATGCCCTGGGTAATCATTATGTCAAGGCAGTCTTTGCAAAATTTTTTGCTGTTGTAATCTTGTCATGCCTCTGCAATGGGTTTATAAGAGTCATTATTTAAGCCAAATTTTATCATAACATCAGAGAAAAAAAGTTAGGAAAGACCTGGATACGGGTGCCTGGGTGGCTCAGTCTATTAAGTCTGCCTTTGGCTCAGGTCATGATCCCAGGGTCCTGGGATGGAGCCCCAGATTGGGCTGCCTGCTCAGTGGGGAGTCTACTTCACCCTCTCCCTGTGCCCTTCCCCTGCTTGTGCTCTCTCTCAAATAAATAAATAAAATATTAAGGGGAAAAAAAAAAGGAAATATCTGGATATAAATTACATGAAGATACTCTCAGGCTTCTCAGGAGGGTACCCAGTAATGCTAAAAGATCTCAAGAGGAACCATGCTAAAATCCAAATGAGATCACCCCAAACCACAAGGACATATTACTTTTTGTATATTTCTCCCCTGCCAAAAGAAATCTTGACAAAACTTTAAGGGAAAGGCATTGATGCAGAAAAATCCCCCAGGTCTACTTGAATAACTCTGAATGGACTTTATATAATTATCCCCTGCAATGGCGTATGAGAATGTTTTGGTTGATGCATATTTGTGTTTAGTGCCCTTTTGTATTGCTATACCTCTGAAGTGGCTGAAAAAGTTCTTTATTTCATGTTTTCTACTTGGGAAATCCCAATCAATCTTTCTATTATAGAGATGCTCATTTTCCTAGAAATGTTGTTAAAGAGCTCTACAAGGTATTAGAGCTTGCTCAAAAACTCTGCTATGCATACAGTCTGATCTTTAGGCAAAGAGGAAAGGATAACAGATTCTCGAATTATTTAGCCAAAACTTTAAGATGCAAACATCCTCACCTCAAGTTCCTTTCCTTTCACTTTAAAACAAAAAGAAAATCTCTTTTGGAGTTTCCTCAATTCTGTTTTTGTAAGTCAGTAATAGGTAGACTCATATATTTAGGAATATTATCCATAATCCTAGACTCTGCCCTTTTGCAAGCAACTCTGGCCAAATAAAGCAGGGGACCCATGGCATACAGATAGTATTTTCATCAAAAGTTACAGGAGATCATTTCTCAACCGTCTCCTAACAAATGATGCTCAGTCTACTTGAAGCTGTCAGAGAAAAACTACTCTTGAAAAGGAGCCTGTCTGGTACTATTGAAACTAACAAACAAGTAAAAGACCAAAGGGTTGATACATGCCTAAGAGAGCAGAATGGCACATGACTCACTTGTGTTTGGCCACACTTGTCTTGACCATCACGTGGGGGAGGAAAACCTTTCCCTTCTTCTATTCTAGGTTCTTTGCTAGTCTAATAATTAAAGACATAAGACAGATTAACAGGAGAAAAACAAAATTAATTTCATACATACAGGAGCCCATGAGATTCAGAGAAGTGACTGGAGTAGGCAGCTTTCACACCTTTTAGATAAACAATAAATCCATCAAGAATTATCAAGACAAAGAAGTTAGGGTTTAGGGTAGTAAATTACATGATTTGTTTATATAATCTCCTTGGCCCTTAATTCCCTACCTGTAATGATAAGGATGTCTTCTGTCCTCCTGGTCCAGGGAGGATACCTAACACATCAGAGATTCATTTTCTGCTTTTAGGGGGACACCAGAGAATCACAGAGTCCTTTTTGCTCTGGCTGTATCTTAAATTATTTTAATTAAAAATAATGAATATGCCAAGGGGGCACAATTTGGGAAGGCCCAGTTACTCCCCTCCATTTACCCTAAAAAAAATCAATCATTCTGAAGAGTCATACTACCACTGATGCCCTACCCCTACAAACTTGTGAGACCAGCCTAGAAACTGAATCATAATGTAAAACAAAGTAAGACATGTGCATTCGTTTCCTCTTATAAATAAAACACCGTTTTAGAATTACCCGTGTAGTGCTCTGCCATGTAGCAGTCAGACAACAGAACTCTCTGAAGAGACATCTTTTCTCAGAGATAAACAATAAACTCCATAGTCTATGTTTGGAGCATGCACCGAATAACTCTGGAAGCTACATTTGTTGGAGAACAAACTACATAACTTTTTTTTTTAAGATTTTATTTATTTATTTGACAGAGAGAAACACTGCTAGAGAGGGAACACAAGCAGGGGGAGTGAGAGAGGGAGAAGCAGGCTTCCTGCCGAGCAGAAAGCCCGATGTGGAGCTCGATCCCGGGTCTCCAGGATCATGACCTAAGCTGAAGGCAGTTGTTTAACCAACTGAGCCACCCAGGCGTCCCCAAACTACATAACTTAAGTTGGTATTTTTATTGTTTCATACTCGTTGATAAAAATTTTTCATAAATATTGTTAGAACAAGAAGAAAATAAGAAAGGGAGAAATGAAGGAACAGGGAAGGAAGAAAAAAAGTAAAAGCAGAGAAAAACACAGGTTTCTATTTTTTCATTAAGCAACTTGGATGGAGATGAATCCAGAAGTATATATGGGAACAAAGACGCATAGTAGGTAAAATTCCTAGCACACCCACATTTTGGTGTACATAAAGTTCACCTGTGGATGTTAACTCTGTCCCCCAAAATTTTATTTTCATATTTTTTGGGGGGAGCCACAGGATATAAAATAAGTAGCTCTTCCGATAAGGCTGCAGTATGAAGACCTGGGTTTGAGAAATACTTCATTCTATCAGTTTACCATGAGGGAAAATTCAGATAAGTCAGGATTCTTCATGTTTGTCTCATTCTGTTCTTCTTAGTTCTTTATACTATTGGTACAAAGATGTTTGCTTTTCATATTTTTAATCAAGGTGATTTTAGTTTTTATTATTAATCTTTCTGATATACTCCATAAATAAATATTATGTTTGAGTCAACAAAGGTAAATGTCACTACATTATTTATTAACAAAAGTAGCTGAAAAAAGATGAATGTCTCTGTATCTCTCTATATAAAATCTGAGCCTTCTATGTTTATATTTACTCTGTGAATATGTGCTCCCTATGGGATTTATGTTCTTTTGTGCAATATAGTGATCAAAGGACTGGTCTAAAAATTCTTTATCAGAGTAAGTCACTTCCTGCCTTGAAATACCAAGCACTTTCCTATATAACTTTAATAAACATCCCTGAAAACAGCAGGTAATGGCCATTACCCACTTTGGGTTGAATATTGTACAAGTCATATTTATTTCTAGTAACCTGAATGTTGCATGAGGGTAAAGAATCTCAGCACTTGTTTTTGTCTACTTGGAGATATTGTTTGGATTTTATTATTCTCAGAGGAAGTGTAGAGCCAGATGCAGAGTGAAGGAATGGATTATATTGACTCTTCTTTAGAAGAACAGGCAACATCAGTTTCTTTATGTTCCCTTTGTACTGCTCCACCACTTGTTTAAAATATATTTCTCTAGTTCTCTTTAACATAAGGAAATAAGTGACAATAGTGACCATTTACACTGTTAAACAATTATTTTCAATTTTTCATTCTCCTCCACAGACCTACCACTTTCAACTTAGATTACACCATGTGGCAAGTAGATAAAGTACAAGAGAATGACCCAATTGACTATCACTTTAACAACTACAGAATAGAAGTGAAATTCCTGCTACAATAAGTATGCCTAGGATACATTTCAGCCTTGCAGATCAATGACAAAGAGACCTGATTCCCGTAGGAATTTTGTTCAGATTTCCAAATATTTTTTAGTTATTTTGTTTAGCATAAGTTATAAACCATTTTGGGGGGATTGCCTGAGCCCACTTATATCACAAATGACTATTAGTAGATAGAATTAAAGCAGCAAAACCATGAGCAGAACTGTTGCCTGGGGTGTATACACATACACATCATGACCCAAATACAACTGGGAACCATGAGTCACTGAAGTTCCAATCCTCCCATGTCTCTGCACAACCAGAGATGGGGAAATATGGACTCTATCTTCCTTGATGATTATATTTCAAAGAGAAGTTTCCCAGGTCCTTGAGAAAGTCATTCGTGTTTGTAAACTGGCAAGAAGGTTTTTTTGTTTTTTTTTTTTTTAAATGCCTCTTAAAGGGGCAAAGAAAGAATTTATCATTACAAGCCCTCAAAAGTAAATCCTCTAAGAAAATGGAGATCAGGGTCTTGAGTCTAGAAGAAGCCTTTTTGATCAAACTGAGGGATACATTAAGGTCATCTTGGCCAGCTGGCAAGAGTTCTCCAAGTTTCTGGTGTAGGAAATGATAACAATTTTAGATATAGAAGCAATGAGTGATCAAATCCAATAGCAGATTCATGATCTCTGTTAGAAATTCCTTCAAGAGAAGTCATTTCAGGAATCTGATTATTTATAACAGTAAGACCCAGTAAGATCCCTTTATTAGGAATACGGAATTACTCAATTTACTCTTTAGAAGAAGGAAGGGAAATGTTAGCAGTTGATAGGCTAATATTTGGGCTCTCTTTGCTAAAAGAAACTTCCAGATTCTATACTGAGGCAAGCTGTTCAAAATGTCCACATCAAGGGTCTTATACAATGAAAACAAAGTTCTGAGAGGTGACCCGGAAGCACAATAAGATCTGTAGTGATCAAGGGAAAAAATACAGTTATTTTCTAGACATGCTACTTACTATTTCAAAAAAATTGTATGAATCACATGTTAGAAGTATTTCTGAGAATTGAGGCATAGAATTATTTTGTAAAGGAATTAAAAAATTGTAATCCAAACATTTTTCTTAGGGTTTCACCATATAGTTTTAAAGAAAAACCGTGACTATGGTGAGTATCTCTCAAATGTAGTTGATGTGTGAACAATTTTCTGATTCTATTTCATATTACCTTCCCCTCCTTGCTAATGTTTCACTCCTAGCAGAGGTCTGTCTTTTATTATAGTGGCTGGAGTTCAGTGAGTCTTCTCAGTAAACCAAATGCTCATTAGAAATGCTGCTGAGATAATTGTACAAAGTAAGATGGTCAGGAAAGCTTAGGTGTGCCAGAGCAGAGAAGAGAGAGAAATATATTCTTCCACATGGGTAGAATCTTTTGAAATCTTTAGCTGTAGTAATTGCTATTTTGGAAGAGCTGAGTTCTACATACCAGAATTAAGCCTTAGGCATTTTTGAATCTGTTAGTGAAATTGCAATTCTTCCTATCCAGAATTAAATTATTTGACTTAAGGGAAAATTTGTGATCTGAAAATATAATACTTTAAGTTTCTTTGGAAACTTTCTGGAGTCATCCTGTCTGTTACCCTAAATTCACACAAGATTGCACTTGTCTTCTTGAACAATATTTATATATATTCCCGAGGTCTCCAGTAATCCTATTTTTAGCTGAATAAAGATATTTCAAATCAAATACAGAATTATCATTTATTTATTACATATGCTTGGGTAAGTCACTTAACCTCACTTAGCTTCAGTTTTCTTAAATGTAAAAGGGGTAAGTATTCAAAGAGTTGTGCCTGTAAGGAAATAGTATATGTGAAAGTGCCCTGTAACTTGTAAAACACAATTCTAGTAAAAAAAAAAAAAGTAATTTATTTACTCATTATGAAGTTGTTTCTTCATGGTTGCATATGTCACCAGTAAGGCTTGAGGTAGTGTCAGGGAGCCCTCTTGCTCAACTATAGACTTCAAAAGTTAAAATGAGAAATAGAGAAGACTACCTAACTCTTGATCTAGCTGTAACTCATTGTTTTTATTTGTTATTGCACTTTCTGAGCATCAATGAAGATGTTTTACAGTGACCAGAACATTCCCACCACCCAATCAGAAAAACCCCACTAGCAATAGAATGTCTATGAGACCCCATCCCTTCCCCTTCCCTGCCCATGATCGTGGGCTGGACACCTACTGAACCCCCACCCACCATCCCCCATTCCCTGCCTGCTCTATTGCACACACACCCCTGAACCTCTGCTATAAAGTTCCAGGTGTCTATCTTGTGGTGGTGAAGTTGGTTTTTATGGCTTGAGCCTGACACCTAACCACCCTTTCCCACCCCACACTGCAAATGAATTTTTCCCCTTCTCTTTTCCAGACCTTCCTCTCTGAAGTTATTGGCCTCTCTTGAACCAGTTTTACTGAGTTTATTCAGCAACAGTGTTGGCAAACCCAACTAACAGCTGAGCTTTCCATTTTGTCCAGCCCTTCAGGACCCCCCCAGAGGAGAAGGCAGTGCTAAGGCTCACCAGTTTCTTTCCTGAGTTAGTGGCTGTGATAGGTTGATTGTTAATAGCAAGGTGAGATTTTTTTTTTTTTCTGTCTCACTTCCTTCAGAGCTTTGAAGTGTACTTTTTGGAAGACTATTCTAATGCTGGCTTCTCTATTGGGAGATGGAAATCCCTAGAATTGGGACATGAATATTGTAGGCCCCTGAATTTACTTCCCTCTTATTTACGTGATTTATGTTAAATATTTAAAGTCTTTTGCTATTTCCTGAATTTTCCCCCTCTTGGAAACTGCTACCTTGGAGATAACAAGTACTTTGCTATTTATCTTTTTGTCCATTACTGGATCTTTTGAGACATCTTACGGTGTCTCTGTTTGTGTGTGTGTGTTTCACAAGCACACATGTGCACAGAAGAGAGGGAACAATTATTACAAAGATAGTATATTAAAAGTGTGATATATAAGGGGAAAATAGAGAATGAAAATGATTATCAGGAAATTCAACACTTTCAATAAATTTTCAAGGTCTCATGAATAAAATAGGACTACTTTTGAAGTAATACACAATATTTTTCAAAAGGCTAATGAGAAACCTATATTCTCTCCTCTTATGATAAACAGTTGGATGGTGTAAGAGTACAATAGGAAGGCTCATTTTCTTGACTTCTGGTTACTTAACTCACTACCTCACTTATCCTTTTTTGATCTTTAGGCTCCATCCTTCATGACATTATATTACTAAAAAAAGATCGACCTAAAATCATAGCTTTTTAGAGAGCAGAGATCATTTGATGACAGATTTCATTTTGTACATCAAGGTGACTACAAACTCTGGTTTACCTAATACAGTCGAGGTTCAGAAATGTCATCCTACTATAATTATTGTTAGACCCTTATTCATTCTCAAGTATGTCCTGGTTTGGATGATAAATTACAGTCATCCTATAGGCATGGAAAAAAAACAGGGAAAGTCAAGGGACTTGCTCAAATGTGAATAATTATTTACCTCTGCCTTTAGGGCAAGAACTCAGACCAAGTTACTCTTTCCTGGAGTTCTGGTCACTGTACCCCGTGACTTTGCCCCCTTATCTCCTAGTCATTGCAATTCACGAATGATTTTTAAATACAGATGAAAAGTCCATATCTCAATCACAAAAAAAAGTATTCAAAGTCTTCTGCAACATCAACCACCTCTTAGCTAAAAAAAACTAAAATGTTTTCAACTTACCTCCTTCTACACTGCTATGTACTATTCTTTTATGTAAGAGATTTTTAGGATAACATGCTGACAATGTCAAAAACATTTTTTTAAAAATATAAGTGAATAAAATTCAGCTGTTGGGTACCAAGGGCAACATAATTTCTTTCACTGTAAGGAAATCAATCAGTAATCAAACGAACGTCACTGGGCTCTTTCAGTTACCCAGAAATAAGCCAGCTGCAAAATATCTGTTGCTTGCTATTTAGCCCTTGGGAGGAGAGGAAGATCATGCTGGCTAATGGATAATTACATGCTACTGAAAAGAATTGGTACTGAATGCACGTCCTTCACCTTTTAGTTTGAAGGGCTTGAACTTGAAGATCACCTTCTGTCAAGGGACCTTTGGACATGGGGCCCAAATGTGAATAAAACCCTATTGTTTCTCTACTTATTTGCTATGCATCAGGCATTGGGCAATCTGTCATGCATCTGCTGTGTTCAGGCTTTGCCTAATGATGTGGGAGGATCACCAAGTCTAATCTGACACAATGGCTATGTAAATGTCATATGGGTCCCTTGTACATTTGCCTGAGGGCTCCTTGATGGGGCACATTTCAAAAACGATAAAGGTTATAACACCCTGTGAAGGATTTATGCCATGCAGTCTACTGGCCATGATTTAGTTTTGTGGCAGACATTTCATTTTAAATTTAGGAATTAATCATTTAGCATAGCTAGTTTTATTGGGTACCATAGAATACACAAGAGCAAATAAGGGATGAGATTTCTGTACATCACTGATTTTGTTAAATGAAAATAATAAATTCTTATACATTTTCCTCTTTGATGTAATTCTGGTAAAAGAGATATTAAATAGACATTAATCAAAACTTTCTTTTGCTTTAGAAGGGCCCAAGAGGCTTATAATCAAATAACATTGCCAGTTAATCATTCATATAATCCAACATTGCAAAATTCTAATTCAGGAAGTCAAATATAAAATGCTGAGATTAAATACGTAAATAATTTATGATATTCTAATTCTAATGAGGTCTTATACATATATACACAGTAACTGTTACACCAAACCAATGTGTAAAGGCATTTTTGGTAGAAAAAAAGCTATTTTCATCCAATGAACATGAATAAAGCACCTAAAGAAATCTTCAAGATACCATCATCTATTAACATTGTTCTTTTATTCTCTCAGCCTGCAATTCATATCCCTGGGACATTAGAATTAGGGCTACTTTTAAATCCCAGTACCTGAACCCCATTTCCTTACTTTTGGGGCAGGCAGTTATTTCTGTAGCTAAGGAGAGCATCATCAGAGTCCCTATTTAGAAGATGTCAAGGTTCAAGCCAATTTAAAGGCAAAATACCCACAAGAAAGTACGCCTGAAACTCTGTTAAGAAGCATGCTTACCACAACCTTAGGAATGTAATGATTAGACTTAAGGTCTCTCCAAACATCACATAAGTTATTTAAAGAGAATTCATAAATAGTCAGTAGTATTGGAAATTGCAGAAAGATGCCAGAATTTGTATATCTGGAAGCAGTATGAAGTTATCCTAGGAATAGCGGTTTGATTTCTGTAAACAATACTATGCTGTTCAAGTCCTCCTTTAAAAAAGTGACTGGTCAGACTGGGGCGCCTGGTGGCTCAGTGGTTGGGCATCTGCCTTCAGCTCAGGTCATGTCCCGGAGTCCGGGATCAAGCCCCGCATCGGGGCATCGGGCTGCTTGCTTGGCAGAGAGCCTGCTTCTCCCTCTCTCACTCCCACTGCTTGTGTTCCCTCTCTGGCTGTGTTTCTCTCCATCAAATAAATAAAATCTAAAAAAAAAAAAAAAAAAAAAAAAAAAAAAAAAAAAAAAAAAAAAAAAAAAAAAGTGACTGACCACTCCAGTTTGTCTGGGACTGAGAGATTTCCTGAAAAGTGGGATTTTCTGTGCAAATATTGGAGAACTGTGCAATCCAAGATGAACTGGGCACATAATTACCTGCTTGCAACTCCAGGAAAAGGAAGAGGATATTGTTAAATTCCACCATAAAGTGCAAGTATATGCAGATTCTCCCAACAAAACAATAACTCAAAGCAAATGATCAGCTCAGTTGGTAGCTTTGATTTACAATCCAGTGATTTCCTGCTATTTCAGATACTCTCTGCTTACATTCTCCTACCTGCTTTCTCCTGCAAATCCCCTTTGATTCTGTCACTGGTTTTTGTTTGTTGCTCACATTTCTAATAAGACTTGAGTTGCTTCTGTGAGCAGACTTTGAAATAGGTTCCGATATATTTTATCATCTGTCCTCATTTACATTTGTCTAGCTTTATTCGCATTGTTCTCTTCCATTTCATACTTGGCTTTTTTTTTTTTTTTTTACAAGTTGATTCATTCTCCATTTTGTTTAAGTTTTTGGTTTTGTTTTTCAATATGGCTCTTTTTTCAACATAAAAAATTTCAGATTACCAAAATATAACATTAAAGGATCCATTTACCCACCACCAAGGCTAAATATGAACATTCAAATGAAGCTGAACTCCCTTACCTCATTGTTTACTCTCCCTACCCTCCAGAGCAAATGATTATACTGAATTTGATTCTCATCTTTCCCAAATAATCTTTATTTTTTTTTTATTTTTTATTGCAGACATCTGTATCCATGAACAGCAGATAATATTGTTTGGAATACTTTTAACCCATTTATATAAAGTCAGACTATATGCATTGTAGGGGAGGAAAAGGAATTTTCTCTCTAACCTTCTAGGCTCTTGGCTGAGACTTCCACTGTAGTAAGACAGGTCAAGAGGAGAAAAACTAACACAATGTATAATATATATATATACCTTCTGTATGCATGGGAGGTGCCCAGGAAAAGGAATTCCCCACACTGTCCAATGTCTTCACCTTAAATACCATCTTCAGCCAAAGACAAAAGAAAAAAAAAAAAATAGGGTGGAGTGGAGGCCAGTTCTGGCAGGTTACTAGGAAAAGCACAGTAAACAAGGGTGAGCTTGTTAGCAGACTTAAGTCATTGCTTTCTTTCCTGATAAGAGTTTCTAGAGATGTAGAGTTATCCTCTTCCTGGTACAGAGAGGGAAGACAGCCTTATAAATAAGATATCCCTTATAAATGTAAACTTCTACAAAGGAGTAATTTCTCGCACCCAAGTACTGACCAGGCCAGACCCTGCTTAGCTTGAGAGATCAGACTAGACGGGGCCTGAGTCTTCAGAGCTTCTCCCATGCCTGCAGTTTCTTAAAAATAATCAGCCCCAAATAATCAATATGCCAAAAAAGCATATTTGCAGGGTTGCCTATACTTCTCCCCTGCAGCATCATCCTGCAAATGAAATGTGTAGGCAAGAGTCAGCTATACTGAAAACATAAAATTCTAGCCTAATTACTCACCCCTCTAATAGTATCTCCTTTTAAATATATACTGTAATGTATCTATTCTATTGATAGACATTGAGATTGTTTTCTAACTTTTCACTGTTTAAAATAATGTCCCAGGTGCCTGGGTGGCTCAGTTGTTAAGTGTCTGCCGTGGCTAAGGTCATGATCCCAGGACCCTGGGATCCAGCCCCACATCCGGCTCCCTGCTGGGCAGGAAGTCTGCTTCTCCCTCTCCCACTCCCCCTGCTTGTGTTCCCTCTCTCACTCTCTCTCTGTCAATTAGATAAATAAAATCCTTAAAGAAATAAAATAAAATAATGTTCCTATGTACTATATATGCCCATGTGCACATATGTGTAAGGATCCAGCTAAAATACCTAGGAAGAGCTGCTTGATCATGAGGGATATGCACCAAATACTGTGTGAAATACTGTGACAACTAGAAGAAATAGTAATTCACACAGCCTTCAGCATGATATCAGAGTCCCCAGTGCTTTAGAAAATGTTGGGATTTGGATAGAGGTGGTTTTATTAAAGTGTGCAGACAGCACCTGTGGGCAGAAAGGGCTACCCCAGGATTGTGAGGAGCAACTAATTATATATTATAGAATTGGGGGAGGTAAAGACAAAGGGAGTTTCCAAAAGGATTTTCCTATGCTTTTAAAAAAGACTCACAGGATACTGGAGGCCTGGCTATTGCCAAGCTGTGGTGTGTCGTGTCCGTCCCCCCCCCACCCCCGGCCCCAGCAAGGCATTAACAGTAAGGAGGTTGGGAGTTTCTGGAGGAATGTTACACACAGCCTGCCTCAAGTACTTGTCATTGGGCTGCAGGTTATAAAGACATTTAATTTTAACTACATTTCCTTCTGCCTTTGTTCCCCACACATCACTTCACATATTTGCAGACAATTTATACTTTTATACTTTCCACTTTTTCTCATGTAGCTGTAAGAAAAGTTTGGCTTTTTTTTTCCCCATGGCATTTATTTGCATTTCTCCAGTTCTTTTTTTTCTTTTCTTTTCTTTT
>PITA01009787.1:0-27402 GCA_004023965.1 Spilogale gracilis
AAAGAAGACATACAAATGGCTAACAGACACATGAAAAAATGTTCATCATCACTAGCTATCAGGGAAATTCAAATCAAAACCACACTGAGATACCGCCTTACACCAGTCAGAATGGCCAAAATTAACTGGACAGGATACAAGTGTTTCAGAGGCTGTGGAGAAAGGGGAACCCTCTTTACACTGTTAGTGGGAATGCAATTTGGTGTAGCCGCTTTGGAAAACAGTATGGAGATTCCTTAAAAAATTAAAGATATTGCTACCCTATGACCCTGCAATTGCACTACTGGGCATTTACCCCAAAGATATGGATGTAGTGAAAAGAAGGGCCATATGCACCCCAATGTTCATTGCAGCAATGGCCACAATCGCCAAACTGTGGAAAGAGCCAAGGTGCCCTTCAACAGATGAATAGATAAAGAAGATATGGTCCATATATACAATGGAATATAATGCCTCCATCAGAAAGGATGAATACTCAACTTTTGTAGCAACATGGACTGGATTGGAGGAGATTATGCTGAGTGAAATAAGCCAAGCAGAGAAAGTCATATATCATATCACTTAATTTCGGAGCATAAGGAGTAATATGGAGGACAGTAGGAGATGGAAAGGAAATCAGAACTGGGGTAAATCAAGGAGAGGGATGAAACATGAGAAATTTTGACTCAGAACCATTCTAAGGGTCTTGGAAGGGAGAGCATGGGGGGATGGGTGAGCCTGGTGGTGGGTATTGAGGGCACATATTGCATGGAGAATTGGGTGTGGGACATAAACAATGAATCTTGGAACACTGAAAAACAAAATAATGTAATGAAAGTAAAATTAAATTAAATTAAAATTAAATAAGACACATTTTAGCAAAATTACTGTGCCATTTTTATTTTTTCAAAGATTTTATTTTTATTTATTGACAGAGAGAAACACAGCCAGAGAGGGAACACAAGCAGGGGGAGTGAGGGAGGGAGAAGCAGGCCTCCCGCTGAGCAGGGAGCCCGATGTGGGGCTCGATCCTGGGTCTCTGGATCATGACCCGAGCTGAAAGCAGTCGCTTAATGAACTGAGCCATCCAGGCGCCCATACTGCGCCTTTTTTAAAGAGAAAATATTTAGAGCATTTAGGGAAATAATAGAACTTGTGACTTACAATGTTAAGAAATTTAGATTATCATCAATCTTTTCAACAGAAATATTTTATGCCAAGAGAAAATGGGGTCACATATTTAATATATTTAGAGAAAAAAAAGTGGTTATAGCTAAGGATTTTATATCCAGCAAAACTGGCTTTCAAATATAAATGACACAAAGAAACTGTTATCAATATGTAAGACTCAGAGAATATCATTTCCCTGAGCCCTTCCTGAAGAAGAATCTACCAAAGAAGAAGAGTTAGCTTCAGATAACCAAATACATATTCATAATCAAACATAAGGACTGACTGTGAACATTAAATATATAATTATGGTAGAACTAAGAATCAACATGAATTAAGTGGGAGAGAGTATTATGTAGACTATCTGCTCTGATACTGCAAATATATAGGACTATTTTTAAAAATTTGTGGCATACCTCAACAGATGAATAGATAAAGAAGATATGGTCCATATATACAGTGGACTATTATACCTCTATCAGAAAGGATGAATACCTGACACTTGTAGAAATATGGACCAGAGTGGAGGAGATTATGCTGAGTGAAATAAGCCAAGCAGAGAAAGTCAAATATCATATGGTTTCACTTACTTGTGGAGCATAAGGAGTACTATGGAAGACAGCAGGAGAAGGTAAGGAAATGGGAAGTGGGCTAAATCGGGTAGGGAGATGAAACGTGAGAGACTTTGAACTCAGAAACAAACTGACGTTCTTGGAAAGGAGGGTGGGAGGATGGGTGAGCCATGAGGTGGGTATTGAGGGCACGTATTGCATGGAGCATTGGGTGTGGGACATGAACAATGAATCTTGGAACACTGAAAAAAATCAAATAATTTAATGTAAAAAACCATTAAAATACCATAAAATTGGCGGTATATAAAAATGGGGATAATATGTACCAAAAATGCTTTACTATCTCCAGGAATAATATTGATAGTATTATTGGTGTAAATATAAATGGTAAGAAAGTGAAGAAGATGAGGATGACAATATTCAACTACAGTCTAGGGATTCACATTTGGGTAATAAAAGTATTTTTAAAATTACAAAGTAGTAATTCTTATAAAATTCAGAATAATGGCTTCCTATTGTCAGCAAGAAGGTCTGTGACTGGAATGTGGCACGTGGAAGGGGCTTCTTAGGTTATGCAAAATTCTATTTCACACATGAGTGTTTTTCACCTTATAATAATTCATTATGCCATACATTTATTCCATGTGGTTTTCTATATGTTTTATTTTACAATATAAAGATAATTTTTAAAAAGAGTGGGAGAAGGAAAGTAAATGGGAACTAGGGTAATCTAGGGAGGGAAACGAAACAACAGAGACTTTGGACACAGAAACAAACTGAGGGACTTGGAGGGAGGGGGGTGGGGGATGGGAGAGCCTGGTGGTGGGTACTGGGGACACCTAAAGCGGGGAGCACTGGGTGTGGGGAATGGGGAATGAATCTTGGAACACTGGAAAAAAATTTTAGTAACAATAAAAAAAAAGAGAGAGAGTATTGGAAACCAATGTAGAAGTTGTCCCCCTTCCTTTGTAGCTAGGGTTACCATTCTTCATCCCAAATTATTTAAAAGAACCTGATAAAGTGGTTTTAAGGTTTTAAATATTCATAATAATATCAATTTTGTTTCTCTGTTGCACAATAGAGGCTTCTGTGTATTGAATAGCTGTTACAAATTATTTTTTAAAGATTTTATTTATTTATTTGAGAGAGTGAGATAAAGCATGAGAGGGGAGAAGGTCAGAGGGAGAAACAGACTCCTTGAGGAGCTGGGAACCCAAAGCAGGACTTAATCCTGGGACTTCAGGATCAAGACCTGTGCCGAAGGCAGTGGCTTAACCAACTGAGCAACCAAGGTGCCCCGCTGTTATAAATTCTTATAGTCTCTCTTTATATAAATGTAGCCTTGGAAATATCATTTGTAGAACAAGATAATGTAAAATTTCAAAAACTTGAGAAATTGTTGCAATATCCTACTGAAACTGCCTCTAAAAGAAGCCTGGAATTCTTTTATTTAAGATTTTATTTATTGGGGTGCCTGGGTGGCTCAGTTGGTTAAGCAACTGCCTTTGGCTCAGGTCATGATCCTGGAGACCCAAGATCGAGCCCCGCATCAGGCTCCTTGCTCAGCGGGAAGCCTGCTTCTCCCTCTCTCATTCCCCCTGCTTGTGTTCCCTTTCTATCTGTGTTTCTGTGTTGTGAGAGATCACAAATAGGCAGAAAGACAGGCAGAGAAAGAAGGGGAAGTAGGCTCCCTGCCGAGCAGAGAGCCCAATGTGGGACTTGATCCCAGGACCTGGAGATCATGACCTGAGCCACCCAGGCACCCAAGAAATCTTATTGGTTGTCTTATTTGATAAAATCTTTGCCCTGGTAATAATGTTGCAATTGACATCTCTGTGTTACTAAAGGATTTAAATTATTATTTCTAAGGTTGCTTAATCAAATCAGAAGCCATTCACTAGCACTTCTTCCCTTTCCATATTAATGACTTTTAAAAGCACCCTTACTGTGAAAAATTTCTCTTTCAACAAAAAAACTGTATTATAAGATGGTAAACTCTATAGCAATTATAATAAACTACTGTTAGACACAACAGGGCCAAATCTCACAATATTTAGCAGAAGGCAGAGACAAAAGACTATATTACTATATAATTCCATTTATATAAAGTTCAAAAACAAGCAAAACTCATATAAAATGTCAACAGGTAGGATATTACTTATTATTTGGGGAAATTTAGTGACCAGGAGGGAGTATGAGGGGGAGACTTAAACAGAGAAATGACTGGGGAATACTTTGAGGTAGAGCTGGAATCCTACCATTATAGGAGTTGGTGCTATCAAGCTAGCAGGCATTTGGAGTTACATCTTATATTTCATTTATTTTCTGAATATACCTCTCCATTTACAACTTTAAAGTTAGTGTTGACAGTGGTCTAGAGAAAAATTCCATTATCCCTGGGTCCTCTGACAATCATATGCTTTAATGTCATTTAAAAACATGGGAAAGAGACTCAGAAGTTTGGCTCAAAATGGTGGGGGGAAAACACTGCAATCACAACAAAACTAATGCAAAAGAGAAAGGAAGAAGAGACCTTTCAATCAGCATCACCTGTTTAGTGCATATATTGCATCAAGCAGGACACATACATGACAGGACAGTGAATATCATGATCATCTGTTGTTGGGTTATGTCCTTGGTAGAGAAACAAGCCTCTTGTCAGCAGATCTGGCTGCCCTAGGTTCTGCTCCTGGCTGGTTTCTTTTGCCATTGTCTCAGGGACATTCCTGGGAAGATTACTGGAGAGGTTTTCCCCAGGGAGTTGTATGCGTACATCAGACCATCAGTGGCTGGGACTGGCATCTTTCTCCTGGGGTCTGAGGATTTCCAGAGGAGCTAGGACTTCCGGCCATGCTGGTTAAGTTGTACACAGATTTTGTTCTCAAGGTTTGAGATTATTCTGGTGACATGATTCCTTTTGGTGATCTGTAAATTTTGATTTTTTAAGACTCTGTTGTCCATAGACCAATGCCAGAAATTGCTCCATTATCTTATAGCATTCAGATTTGGGAATTAAATCACTGAAGTTATTTTGACACTCTTTGTTTTGTAGGTATCCCTTTCTGTCTGAAAAGTCAATATAGTGTTTCAGAATTACATACATCTGATATTTTTGACCTTTTAAAAAACTTTTTATTTTGAAATAATTATAGATTCAAAGGCATGGGTCTTATTTTGAGTCTCAGCTCTGCCACTTGTCAACTGTGTTCTTGGCAAGATATTTAAATTTTCTGAACCTAAATTAATTCTTTGTAACATTTCAACCATGTCCCTTAACTCCACACCAGACTCCCAGGACCATGCATTTGCTGACACTGATCCCCATCCCCAGAAGCACTCCATAAATTAAAAACTGTCCCTGACCATACAGCATCATCTCCATTACCCCAGACCCAGTGCATTAGGCAACATGACTGCATCTAATTCTTACACTTTGAAGGTCCTTGAAGTTTCTAAAGCCAGAAACACATGGTCCATTGTACTGGCTTTAGAACTCCTCCACCAGTCTGCAAGAAAATTCTGATGGTGTCCATTAATCTATGATAAAGCCTTACTATCTTGACAATCTGGTGACCTAGCTAATTACATCCTGCCTGTAGTCCCTGTTCTCCATGGTCAATGCCTGGATCAATACATTTTATCATTTTCTCATTTTTCCTCTCTCTCTATGCTCTGGTTTCATCTCCCTTGATGTACTGCACTCTATCCCTTCTCCTTGGTCTCTCATATCCTTACAATGTGCTCTCTGAAATTTCTGCCTTGTAATACAAACCTTTCTATATTCTCAAATTCTCTGAATATTCTTTTATTTCCCTGCCTTCACTCAACCCTAGCTATCCCCACTCACCCAACTTCTATAGCAACTCTCTGTAGGGCAGCTGCCCATTCTCATAATCCCCACATACAGCAGGGTGGAGACATAAAGATGGTGTCATCATTACTTCACAGGACCACGTTAAGCAGTACACCCTCTTTATTATGAAAAAAGTCTGGCTCCTTTGAGCCTTCTGCCATTTGGCTCTACCACTCTTCATTACTGTCACATACAAATGCATTAGACACATCACCTTACACATTTATAACCTTGCACTTTGTTCATAGTCCTCTTCACCTCAATTCCTGCCATCATCCTGAATAAACTCAATAGTCATCCTATCAAAAGTCTGGTCTCCTTTCCATGTTTTCATTTCTAATGTATTTTTCCTCCACTCATCTCAGTTACTTTGAGCCTAAAATTAAATCCTGGATTTATCCTAAGGTAAAATTTCTCCACTTCAGAAACTTATTTAAATATCCAACTCTGATCAAAGCCTTCTCTCCTTACAGTCTTATATTCCACTGCTTTCACTCCACCCCTTTTTAGACTTTATTAGGATTGTTAGAACTGACACATCTACTTCCTTTCTTTCTTTTTCTCCCCTCTACTGTGTCATTTTTCCCTTATCCAAATTAGAATCCATGGCTCATATTTTCAATGTTTTTTGCAAACACCTTTATTCCTTTTCCCCATTGACATTGCTTTGCAATCACTAGGCAAATCCCAACCATGGATACTATGTCCCCTCCTAGCTTGCACTTGGCTGTCAAGCACAGCTACAGAAAGTCATATAATGTGGCACATTGCTACTACTCTAGATAAATGGTGATAAATGAACCCTTTAAACTGCCCAAGTGTCCTATCATATTTCTTCTGTGAATTTACTCTTCCATTATCATCAAAACTCTCATTCAAGCTCCTATCTCCTCACACTTAGCAAATGACCTTGTCTTCTCATTTAGGCAGAAAAGTTCTCTCTTAGAAACAACCTCAAAAAAAAAAAAAAAAAAAAAAAGAAACAACCTCACCTTTCCACCACTAAATCTATAAAGCCATCTCTATTTTCACCAAACCTCACATGTTTCCTCCTCTTTTCTAAACCCCACCACCACCTGTATTTCTTTGTCCTTCTGGCATTCTCAGTATCTTTAAGAATTGATATCCCCTTGTGTTGTTCTATTTCCAGATTAACTGTATTGAAAAAAGAGTCTATATGGCACTGATCTCACTTTGTCATTATTCAAGCACTTTTCAATCTCCTTTGGTCTGGTTTGGATCCAACCACTCTTAACCACGCTCCTGCTAAGATCATTAATGACCAGCAAAATACTAAACTCAATGACCACTTTTAAGTCTCAACTCATTGTCTTCTCAATATCATTTTAACATAGAGATGATTATCCCCTCCCATTTTAACTATTCAGCCTTAACTTTCTTGGTAACACATACCTACCAATTTGCTGTAAACTTTTACTATATGTAACCATTAAATTAAAAAGTTCCTTAGAGATATATCCTAAAGGTCTTCTGTATTTTATGCTATCTCCTTAAAAAATCTCACAGACACACACCTATAGGTCTAAGTACACCCTGTGTGCTGATAAAAAGTGCTTATTATAAGAAATTCAAGATATACAGAAGAGTACAAAGAAGAAAGCAAAAAAAAATCACCTTAAAACGCTGCACTCCAAATCAGCCATCATTAACATTAGGTGAACATCATTTCAGACATCTCCCAATGCATGACAAAATGTTGTCATAAAGTTCTTTGATAAGATGATGCACTAGTGGACAATTTTCTTTTGTCCCTTGGGTTGTATTTTCCTTCAAATGAGGTTTTAAACCTTCCTTTGCATATTATGTTCCTGTTTACTTTTTTTTTTTTGCTTTACTACATTTGCATAAAGGTTGTTTCTTTTTGTGTTGCTTATACATAAGTCAAAAGTTGTGTTCAGTCTGCTATTTTCTCTGATATGGGGTAGATGAATTCTCCCACACTCGTATTTACCTTATCTGGAAAATTTTCTCCCCCTTCTCAGGACTACCCTGTAAGATGTGTGTCTAATGGTCCATCTCACTGTAGCTTAAGGGTTCACAGAATGGTGGTAATAGTGGTAGTGGTAAGTAGTCACTTGGAGAATCTGGGCTCTAACGCTTTTCAAATTTGTGGCATGAGGTTAGTTTCCTTCCTTGTTTTGCTGTGCCTTGTGTGCTTTTTGCTGGATTTTACTATTTTTCTTTGGCGTTCACTTTAGTATGCATAGGAAGAGGGAAATTCTGCGATTTGACTTTATGCCACCATGTTATTTTTCCTGGCAGCTGATGGCATAATTTTTAAAAATATTTTATTTATTTATTTGACAGAGAGAAACACAGCCAGAGAGGGAACACAAGCAGGGGGAGTGAGAGAGGGAGAAGCAGGCTTCCCGCCAAGCAGGGAGCCCGATGTGGGGCTCGATCCCAAGTCTCCGGGATCATGACCTGAGCCGAAGGCAGTTGCTTAACCAACTGAGCCACCCAGGCGCCCCATGATGGCATAATTTTTATTTCCAGTCTGGACTTCACTTTGTTCTCTGGCTTCAAATAACCAATGGAGTCATTGACATCCCCCCTTCTCTGTTGTGGCAATCACTGTCCTAGGCCTACCCACAACAATTTCCTGCCTCACCTTTCCCACGCAGATATTTCACAGAGATCCCTTGATTTCAAGGAGGAAATGAGAACTGATCTAAATGAGTGATAGTGTTCAGAATCCTCTTAGTTATTGACTGGCCTAAGGGTGGGCATGCAAGGGAGGCTAATGTGATACAAGAGGAATTCTACCAGGAATGGTAGACGACAAAGCCTCAAAGGAAGAAAAACTTTTCCTGCTTTTCTCTTCTTCTGCCTTGGACTTGGATGCATTGAACAGCGCTTGTGACCATGAGGAAAAAAGCCAAGAGAATTACAGGGATGTGGGCATTGACATTTTGAATCAATGAGCCAACTCTAACAATCACCTTCACCCCAAGAGCTTTTATTGTGTTAAAGTTTAGGCCCCATTTGTTTAAACTACCCCTAATTGGGCATTCCGTTTGCATTTGCATTGGTATCAGCAGCTAGTAGAATTACTAACTGTGATGCCCACACCTCAAAATGAATGCAAGTGAAACATGATCCTCTTCACTAAACTCTTTTTTAAAAAGATTTTTAATTTATTTATTTGACAGAGAAAGAGCAGGAGAGCACAAGCAGGGGGAGCGGCAGAGGGAGAGGGAGAAACAGGCTCCAGGCTGAGCAGGGAACCTGACATAGCACTCGATCCCAGGACCCTGGGTTCATGACCTGAGAGGAAGGCAGATGCTTTAACCAATTGAGGCACCAAGGTACCCCTCTCTTCACTAAACTCTTTCAGTCTCCTCACCTTTCAGTCTCCTCCATCTTAGTAACTTTTCACACCATCCACTCAGTTGTCTAAGTCAGAAACACACAAGTTTCCTTTGAATCTTCTGCACCCACACACCCCAATATCCTATCACCCAATGTTGTCAATTCTACTTCTTAAATATCTAATCTTTCCATATCTGCTGCTACCTCTCCCGTCTACCTTCACAGCATCTATCTCTTGTACTACTGAAAATTAACTAGAGGAAAACAGGGGATGATAAATCAGGATATCTAGTCTTATGTATTTTACACAAGTCATTCTTTAAATTCTTTCAATCTCTTCCTCCATCTGTGTACCTCCATAAATGCTATTTCCTCAGCTGAAATCATCCTCCTTTATAATCACTTTCTAGAAGTACAACACTTTTCTTCATCTCACAGGCCAGAACTTAGTCACATATATAGTTTGCTATGATGGAAGCAGAGGGATGTAGGTACCTGGTGCCACTTTCTAGAAGCATTTTCACATACTTCTTGCCACAGTCTGCTTGTCTTAATTTTGTTTCCTTTAATGCTTGAACAACTGAGCAAACCATTTGTGGCTAATCTGTACTTAGTACAGATCTTAGCTGTTGCCATCTCACCCTCTAGGCAAAGATGAACAATCACATAAAACAAAGTTTTGCCCCTTGAGAAGAATTCTCTCTCAATTATCTTTTAGAACCGCACCTAAATGGAGCTGTTATGCTGCTGTCATCCACTTCCTGCTGTTCAAATCATATGCTTCAGCTCTGGTTGATGGATCCTCAGCAAATAAAGTAAGAAGAGAAGGAAAAATTGGAGATTTGTCAACACCAAAGCAGTGTGTTTACTTGACTCTTTATGATTTTACAAAGTCACTGTGATTCTTACTGCCTCCTCTCCTAATCTTTTTTAAGTTTCTTCCCATTCCCAATCCTGATCCACTCTTTTCTCATTAATTTTGTAAGATGTCTCCCCAATCTTCATTCCAATATATACTTCCAAAAAATTCTCTTATGCTTAAGTTTACCAGAATTGGTTTATGTTGGTTGCAGTCTAAAATCCTGGCTGACAATGGAAATTATATCAGGAAGTAGGATTTAGGCAATGACCCCCTGGAAAATTTAGGAATTCTTATCTAATTGGGATGGAACAGAAGACAGTAAAGCTGTTATTCATATATCTAGGCCAGAGTACAGTGGCAAAATAGTTAAGTTACTTAGAACCTAGAATAAGGTGTCAAAGAAAACAAATTTGAATGATTACATACCTTCTGTCTAGATAATGTGAAGGAGACATAAGGAACGCAAGGACCGTAGGTCATGGTGGCTTTATCTGACCTACTAAATAAATTAAGGCAAGGATGAGATGAACTCCTTAAATTATCATCACAAAGTATGGATTAAAAATCAAGTACATTACATGTAAGGGAGCTAGAAACGGAACAGCAAATAAAACCTAATCCAGCAGAATGAGGAAAATAATAAAGATTAGAGCAGAAATAAATGATAGAGAAACAAACAAACAAACACCCAGTAGAACATATTAGGAAACTAAGAGCTGGGTCTTAAAAGGAATTAATAAAATTGATAAACTCCTAGCCAGACTTATGAAAAAGAAAAGAGAAAGGGCACTGAATGAAAGAGGAGAGATCACAACTAACACCACAGAAATACAAACAATTATAAGAGAATACCATGAAAAACTATATGCCAACAAACTGGGTGGTCTGGAAGAAATGGATAAATTGCTAGAAACCTCCAAACTACCAAAACTGAAACAGGAAGACATAAAACATTTGAACAGACCCATATTCAGTAAAGAAATTGAATCAGTAAGCACAGTAAACAAAGCTCTCCCAACAAACAAAAGTCCTGGGCCAGATGGCTTCCCAAGGGAATTTTGCCAGACCTTTAAAATATAAAGGAATAAAAAGTTCTAACATGCATTAATAACAGTGTGCCAGGATCCCAGCTCTCCTCTTTATAATCCTTCATTTTATCCTCATAATAGTACAATCAGGACAGTGTTACTACCTCTCCCATTTTATCAATGAAAGAAAACAAGGATTGTGATGGTAATTTTTTGTCCATATAGATCCGAAGAAGGCGCTAGCATTCACATCCAGGCTCTGAAACGTCACAACAAACTTTGCCTATGATGTTGCTGAAAAAGAAAATAGCTATCTTTTCTTTTTCTGTGGCCCAAGTCCATAAAGTGATATACATGCTACAATTTACCAAACTTCAAAGCATTTTCTCAAACATGTGTGCCCAAGGTTGTCTTGTTCAGGAAGGGGATTGGGGGATATATTCTTGTTGTTGCAGGTGATTTAAATTATATAGCAGCCATTTGGGGCATGGTCAGAACTGGGAGAATGGGGACTATTTTGTTGTTGTTGTTGTTGTCGTTGTTCCAGTTTTTTTTTTCATTTTTTTTTATTTTTTCAATATTCCAAGACTCATTGTTTATGCCCCACACTCAGTGCTCCATGCAATTCGTGCCCTCAATACCCACCACCAGACTCACCCATCACCCACCCCCTCCCTTCCAAGACCCTCAGTTTGTTTCTGAGTACAAAGTCTCTCATGTTTCATCCCCCTCCCTGATTTACTCCAGCTCACATTTCCCTTCCTTCTCCTACTGTCCTCCATATCACTCCTTATGCTCCACAAGTAAGTGAAACCATATGATATTTGACTTTCTCTGCTTGGCTTATTTCACTCAGCATAATCTCCTCCACTCTGGTCCATGTTGCTACAAGTGTTGGGTATTCATTCTTTCTGATGGAGGCGTAATATTCTATTGTATATATGGACCATATCTTCTTTACCCACTCGTCTGTTGAAGGGCACCTTGGCTCTTTCCATGGTTTGGGGATTGTGGCCATTATTGCTATGAACATTGGGGCACATATGGTGCTTCTTTTCACTATATCTGTATCTTTGGCGTAAGTACCCAGTAGTGAAATTGCAGGATCATAGGGAAGCTCTATTTTTAAATTTTAAGGAATCTCCAAACCATTTGCCAAAGTGCAATGTGTGACAGAACAAATCAATAAGAGAAGAGAGAAGAGGGGCACCTGGGTGGCTCAGAAGGATAAGCCTCTGCCTTTGGCTCAGGTCATGATCTCAGGGTCCTGGGATCAAGCCCCACATTGGGCTCTCTGCTCAGCTGGGAGCCTGCTTCCCTCTCTTTCCTGACTGCCTTTTTGCTTATCTGTGACCTCTCTCTGTCAAATAAATAAATAAAATCTTTAAAAAATTGAGAGAAGAGAGAAGTACTACATGGTCCTCTCAATTGATGCAGAAAAGGCATATGACAAAATACAGCATCCATTCCTGATTAAAACTCTTCAAAGTATAGGGATGGAGGGACTATTCCTCAACCTCATAAAATCTATCTACAAAAAACCCACAATGAATATCATTCTCAGCAGGGATAAACTGACAGCCTTCCCATTGAGATCAGGAACAAGACAAGGATGCCCATTTTCACCACTATTGTTCAACATAGTATTAGAAGTCCTAGCAACAGCAATAAGACAACAAAAAGAAATAAAAGGTATTCAAATTGACAAAGAAGAAGTCAAATTCTTTCTCTTCGCAGATGTCATGATACTTTATAGGGAAAACCCAAAAGGCTCTACCTCCAAAGTACTAGAACTCATACATCAATTCAGTACTATGGCAGGATACAAAATCAATGCACAGAAATCAGTTGTGTCCTTATACACTAACAATGAAAATATAGAAAGGGAAATCTGAGAATCGATTCCATTTACTATAGCACCAAAAACTATAAGATACCTAGGAGTAAACCTAACCAAAGAAGTAAAAGATCTATACTCGAGGAACTAGAGAACACTCATGAAAGTAACTGAAGAACTCACAAAAAGATGGAAGAGCATTCTATGCTCATGGATTGGAAGAATAAACGTTGTTAAAATGTCTATACTGCCCACAGCAAACTGAGGGTCTTGAAGGGGAGGGGGTGGGGGAATGGGTGAGTCTGATGGTGGGTATTGAGGGCACATATTACATGGAGCACTGGATGTGGAGCATAAACAATGAATCTTGGAACACTGAAAAAATAAGATAAAAATAATTTTTACCAAAAAACCCTTAAGAATAAAAATGAAAAGAAGTTAAAAAATATATAATGAAAAGCTGTATCTGTAAAATCTACAAGTTTTGGGGTGGTACCGGGAGCATAATATATTGTTTTTCCCCCAATTGGGGGGTTTTAGAGAGACCCTTTGGTGGTTGTCCTCTTGTTCTCATGGCTTGCCTTCAAGTTGATGCTGCTCCCCAAGCACTGGGCTCGCGTTGTTTTTCAATCTAGGCCGAATCTCCCCACCTCTATCAAGGGGTTGTTCTCTATGGAAACTGGTTTTCAGGCTTTTGTTTTCTGGAGGTGTTTGTTGTTTTGCGGCCTTTTGCATCTTTTTGGAGAGTCAGAGCAAAGTAAGCTGTCCATCCCCAGACCTCCACGTCAGAGAGAAGCCCCATTCAGCTCCCCTCTGGGTGGTCGGGGACACACAGACTCCCCCTCTGCACTCTCCCCTGCACTCTGCCACCTCTCAGAGGTAGCACACATCTTCAGTCGCCAGCCAGAATGGCGCCCGAGACCCCCGCTTGTTGCTTCGCTCCTGTGCCACAGAAACCTTGAGTTTTATTGGTTTGTGCGAGCCTAACACTGTCAGGATGGCTTTCTGGAGCCCACCTACACTGGGTGCTCTTGAACCTGGTGGTCCTGCACCGTCTTGTGGAAAGTTGTGGCAAGAGTGACCCAGGTTGCACGCGCCCAGCCCAAGCGGTTACTCCCACCATTGCCCAGTTTACTCAGGTGCTGGGATGCACCATGTACCACTGGCCCCCAACAGCAGTTTTATGTCCCTGCCAGTGCCCATGAGATTCCCCCAGTTGTCTCTTAAGACCTTTTGTTTTCGAGTGCTTTTAACCTGCTGCAAGTTGATGCTGCTCCCCAAGCACTGGACACTTTCGTATTAGGGTATTATGTTCCAGGGGGTCGCTTCTGGTGGTTCCCTCCCCCTCCTGTTTCTCCTCCTCCAAAATTAGTCCCAGCGCCCCCACTCTGCTTTACCTCTCAACTTGTGCTCTTCTGCCTCCATAGGGATCCAGAAGCCTGTAGTTTTGCATCTCAGGCTGATTGCATGGGTGTTCACAGTGTTCTGGTAGATATTTAGCCCATTTCAGGGGACTGTTAGAAACAGGGTCTCCTACTTCTCTGCCATTTTGCCCCCATCTGACAATGGGGAATCTATAACCAGGGGGCACCCACTGCCCCTTCTGTTAAATGCCAGTTCTTTTTTTTTTAATGATTTATTATTATTTATTTGACAGAAAGAGGGAGAGAGAGAGTGAGAGAGGGAACACACGCAGGGGGAGAGGGAGAAGCAGCTTCCCACTGAGCAGGGAGCCCCATGTGGGGCTCAATGTGGGACACTGGGATCATGACCTGAGCTGGACTACCATCAGGCGCCTCTTGAATACCAGTTTGAAACCCAGGGTTTCCCTGGGTTGCGCAGAGGATGCTCCAGTCAAAAGGAGATTTGGAAATAAAGCTGACCTGAAAGTTGGGGGAAGTCCATGGCCTGGAGATAGTTGCCTACATGGGGACTGGGGAACACTTTTCTTTTTTTTTATTATGTTCAATTAGACAACATATAGTACATCATTAGTTTTTGATTATTCATTATTTGCATATAATACCACATGTACCCTCCTTAATACCTATCGCCCAGTTACACCATCCCCCCATCATCCTCCCTTCTGTAACCCTCAGTTTGGTTCCCATATTTCAGAGTCTCTCATGGTTTGTCTCCCTCTCTGATATCTTCCCATTCAGTTTTCCCTCCCTTCTCCTATGGTCCTTAGCACTTTTTTGCTGGGACCTTATAGCCTGTTGAAATGTACACTTTATTTTTTTTATTTTTCCAGCATTTGCATTTTTTTATTTTTTACATGAAAACTCTACCATTTTTTCTTCCTTTTTAAAAGTACATCATAAGCTTTTATTTAGTGTTCAATGATTTATTAGTTACATATAATACCCAGTGCTCATCATAACACATGCCCTCCTTAATACCCATTACCTGGTTACACCATCCTCCCATCCCACATCATTCTGTACCCTCAGTTTTCCCTCCCTGAATACATTTATTTTTTTCTTTTTTATTTAAATTCAATTAGCCAACATATAGTCCATTAGTTTCAGATGTATAGTTCAGTAATTCATCAGTGGCATGTAACACCCCATGCTCATTACATGATGTACCCTCCTTAATGTCCATCACCCAGTTACCCCGCCACCCATCTCCCCTCCAGCAACCCAGTTTGCTTGACTCGAGGGCCCTGAGAAGATGAACTGAGCTGAAGGCAGACACTTAAATCAACTGAACCACCCAAGTACTCCTTCTACCAGACATTTAAAGAAGTGTTCATACCTATTCTTCTCAAACTGTTTCAAAAAGTAAAACAGAAGGAAAACATCCAAACTCATTCTATGAGGCCAACGTTGATTCCAAAATCAGACAAAATCTCACTAAAAAGGAGAATTACAAAGATACAGATGTGAAAAGAAGGGGCACATGGACCCCAATGTTCATAGCAACATGCCAAACTGTGGAAGGAGCCGAGATGTCCTTCAACAGATGAAAGGATAAAGATATGGTCTATATATACAGTGGAATATTAACCATCAGAAAGGATGAATACCTACCATTTGCATTGACTTGGCTGGAACTGGAGGGAATTATGCTAAGTGAAATAAGTCAAGCAGTGAAAGAAAATTATTATATGGTTTCACTCATATTTGGAATATAACGAATAGTGCACAGGACCTCAGGGGAAGGGAGGGAAAACAGGGAAGAAATCAGAGAGAGAGACAAACTATGAGAGACTCTGGACTCTGGAAAACAACCTGAGGGTTACTAAAGGGAGGGCAATGTGGGGATAGGGTAATTGGGTGATAGGTAGTAAAGAAGGAATGTGATGTGATGAGCACTGAGTGTGATACCCAACTAATAAATCATTGAACATTACATCAAAAACTAGTGATGTACTATATGTTGGCTAATTGAACATAGTAAAAAAATTAAATAAATAAAAAGGAGAATTACAGGCTAATATCCCTGATGAACATGGATGCAAAAATTCTCAAGAAAATGCTAGCAAATCACTCTTAATATCAGGAAACAAACTTAGGGTTGCTGGGGGGTGGCAGGGAAGGATAGCATGGCTGGGTTATGGAAAAAATAAAAATTAATAAAAAAAGAAAATACTAGCAAATCAAATTCAACAGTACATTAAAAGGATTATTCGGGGCACCTGGGTGGCTCAGTTGGTTAAGTGACTGCCTTCGGCTCAGGTCATTATCCCGGAGACCCAGGATCAAGCCCTACATCGGGCTCCCTGCTCAGCGGGAAGCCTGCTTCTCCCTCTCTCACTCCCCCTGCTTGTGTTCCCTCTCTGGCTGTGTTTCTCTCTGTCAAATAAATAAAATCTTTAAAAAAGAAAAAAGGATTATTCACCATGATCAAGTACAATTTATCCCTGGGCTGAAGGGGTGGTTCAATCTCTGCCAGTCAATCAATGTGGTACACAACATTAATAAGAGAAAGGATAGGAACCGCATGATCCTCTCCATGGATGCAGGAAAAGCATTTGACAAAATACAGCATTCTTTCTTGATAAAAACCCTCAACAAAGTAGGGATAGATGGAACATACCTCAGCATCATAAAAGGCATATACAAAAGACTCACAGCTAATATCATTCTCAAGGGGAAAAAACTGATAGCCTTTCCCCTATGGTCAGGAACAAGACAAGGATGTCCATTCTCACTATTACTACTTAACACAGCACTGGAAGTCTTAGCCTCAGCAGCTGGACAACAAAAAGAGATAAAAGGCATCCAAATTGGTAAGGAAGAAGTCAACGTTTCACTCTTCACAAATAATATGATACTCTGTGTAGAAAACCTGACAGACTCCACCAAAAAATTGCTAGACCTAATACAAGAATTCAGCAAAGTTTCAGGATATAAAATCAATCAATCAATCAATCAATCAATCAACATGTTGCATTTCTATATATCAATAACAAAGCAGCAAAGAGAGAAATCAAGGAATCAATACCATTTGCAATTGCCCCCAAAACCATAATATACCTAGGAATAAACCTAACCAAAGAGGTAAAAGGTCTGTATTCTGAAAACTACAGAACACTTGTGAAAGAAATTGAAGAAGCACAAAGAAATGGGAAAGAATTCCATACTCAAGGATTGGAAGAGCAAATATTGCTAAAATATCTATATTACCCAAAGTAATCTACACATTCAATCCAATCTCTATCAAAATAATAGGAGAAGGAAAGGAAAGGAGAAGTGGGGTAAATCGAGGAGGGAGATGAAACATGAGAGACTGAACTCAGAAACAAACTGAGGGTCTTGGAGGGGAGGAGATGGGGGGATGGGTGAGACTGGTGGTGGGTATTGAGGGCACGTATTGCGTGGAGCACAGGGTGTGGGGCATAAACAATGAATCTTGGAACACCAGAAAAATAAAATTTAAAATAAAAAACAATGTACTATTTGTTGGCTAACTTAATATAATAAAAAATAAATTAAAAATAATTAATAACAAAGTAAAAGCAGAGCTACCCTATGACCCAGCAATTGCACTACTAGGTATTTACCCCAAAGATACAGATGTAGTGAAAAAAGGGGAACATGTACCCCAGTGTTCATAACAGCAATGGCCACAATAGCCAAATCATGAAAGGAGCTGAGATGTCCTTCAACAGATGAATGGATAAAGAGGGTGTGGTTCATATATATAATAGAATATTACTTAGCCACCAGAAAGGATGAATACCCACTATTTGCATCAACATGGGTGGAACTGGAGGTGACTATGCTAAGTGAAATAAGCCAATCAGAGAAAGACAATTATCATATGGTTTTACTCATATATCAACCATAATGAATAGTGCAGAGGATCATAGGAGCGGGGGGAACTGAACGGGAAGAAATCAGAGAGGGAGACAAACCATGTGAGATTCCAGACTCTGGGAATCAAACTGAGGGTTACAGAAGGGAGAGGGTTGGGGGAATGGGGTAACCAGGTGATGGGTATTAAGGAGGACACATGTGATGAGCACTTGGTGTTATAAACAACTAGTGAATTGTTGAAGACTACATCAAAAACTAATGATGTGTTGGCTAACTGAACATAGGGTAATTCAAGGAGGGAAACGAAACATGAGACACTTTGGACTCACAAACCGAGGGTCTTGGAGGGGGGGTGGGGGATGGGAGAGCCTGGTGATGGGTACTGGGGGCACATATTGCATGGAGCACTGGGTGTGGGGCATAAACAATGAATCTTGGAACACTGAAAAAATAATATAATTTTTAAAAAGCAGCAAAGAATATCCAATGGAAAAAGGACAGTCTCTTCAACAAATGGTTTTGGGAAAACTGGATAGTGACATGCAGAAGAATGAAACTGGACCACTTTCCTACACCATACACACACACAAAAAACTCATAATGGATGAAAGACCTAGATGTGAGACAGGAGACCATCAAAATCCTAGAGGAGAACACTGGAAGTAACCTCTTTGACCTTGGCTGTAGCAACTTCTTACTAGATATGTCATAGGAAGCAAGAGAACAAAAGCAAAAATGAACAATTGTGACCTCATCAAGATAAAAAATCTTCTCCACAATGAAGGAAACAGTCAACAAAACTAAAAGGCAGCCTATGGAATGGGAGATGTTTGCATTGACATATCTGATAAAGGGTTAGTATCCAAAATCTATAAAGAATTTATTTAACTCAACACCCAAAAAAACAATCCAGTTAAGAAATGGGCAGAAGACATGAACAGACACAAAACAAGAAACAGAGAGGGAGGCAAGCCACAGGAGAGTCTTAACTATAGAGAACAAATTGATGGTTGCTTGAGAGGAGGTGTGGGGGGGGGAATGGGTTAAATGGGTGATGAACATTAAGGAGGACACTTGTGATGAGCACTGAGTCTTATATGTGAGTGATGAGTCACTAAATTCTACCCCTGAAACCAACACTACACTATATGTTAACTAATTTAAATTTAAGTAACAACCTGGGGGGAAAAGACAATCTTTCCTCCATTAAACTGCTTTTGCACCTTTGTCAGAAAAATGAATTGGCTGTATTTGTGTATAGGTAGGTTAGCTTTTTCTGGGTTCTTGTTTTATTGATCTCTGTGTCTATCTTTCTGCAAAACCACAGTCTTTCTCACTGTGGCTATAAAATTTGTTGAAGTCAAATAAGGTAATTCTTCTTACTTTTTCCCTTCCCCAGAATTGTGTTAGCTATTGTCTTAGCTTTCCATTACCTATTCCAAATTATCTATACTGGATTGGCCCAACACAACATAAATTTATTCTCTTATAGTTCTGGAGGCCACCTATAGAGGTGTTGGTTAGGTTGCCCTTTCTCCAAGAGCTATCGGGGAGAATGCTTCCTTTCCTCTTTCAACTTCTGGTAGCTCCAGGTGTTCCTTGGCTTGTGACTACATAACTCCAATCTTTGCCTCCATCTTCATATGCCTTATCCTTTGTGTTTGTGTCATCTCTTCAAAGTACAGTTGTTATGCAAGGATCCTTTTACTGAGTAAAGTCACATTCACAAAGTTGGGGGTTAGGAAGTGGATGTATGTTTTAGGGGACCAACATTCAACCTATTCGATTATTCTTGTTCCTTTGCCTTTCCATATAAATATTAGAATAATCTTATCTATCAACAGAAAAATCTTGCTGGGAGATTTGGTAGGAATTCCATTAAACTTACATATCATTCTGGGAGAAATATTACTATAGTATGTCTTCTAATCAATGAGTGCAGAATGTCTGTGTATTTAGATCTTTGATATCTTTCATTAGCATTTTATAGTTTTCAGCATACAAGTCTTATACATGTTTTGTTGGATTTACATATAAGCACTTTGTTTTTTTAGCAATTGTTCATTTTAAATATATGTTTTAATTTACATCTTAATTTAATGCTAGTATATAAATTACAATCTATTTTTTTGATGCTGATCTTATATATAAATATAGCCTAGCTGAAGTCACTTTTCAGTTCCAGGAACTGTGTTCAACTGGGTCATTTCTATTCTATCTTCAATTTCTCTGGTTATACTCTCATTTGTCTTCATTCTGCTGTTCAAACCATCCACTGTTTTAAATTTTAGTTATTTTATATCTTAGTTCTAAAATTTCCATTTGGTTCTCCATTATATCTTCTATTGTTTTGCTAAGATTTTAATTTTTTAAAACTTATTTCAAGTGGGTTTGAAATTGCTTGTTGAAGCATTTTTATTATGCCTCCCTTACAACTCTTGTCAGAAGATTCCATTATCAGTGTCATCTTGGTGTTAGCTCTGTCATCTTTCTCATTCAACTTAAGATATTCCTGGTTCTTAGTACAACAGGTGTTTTTCTTGTTTCTTTGTTTGTGCTTCTTTTTTATTATTTAAGCCTAGACATTTTAGGGACATCTGGGTGGCTCATTTGCTTAAGCATGTGCCTTTGACTCAGGTCATAATCCCAGGTTCAGGGGAATTGAGTCCCACATCAGGCTCCTTACACAGCAGGGAGCCTGCCTCTCCCTCTGCCTGCCGCTCCTGCTTCTGCTCTCCGACAAATAAATAAAATCTTTTAAAAAATAGAACAGGGGGCACCTGGGTGGCTCAGTTGGTTAAGCGACTGCCTTCGGCTCAGGTCATGATCCCGGAGACCCGGGATCAAGCCCCACATCCAGCTCCCTGCTCGGCGGGAAGCCTGCTTCTCCCTCTCTCACTCCCCCTGCTTGGGTTCCCTCTCTGGCTGTGTTTCTCTCTGTCAAATAAATAAAATCCTAATAAATAAATAAATAAATAAATAAATAAATAAATAAATAAATAAATAGAACAGGAGGGAAGAAGATGGCGGAAGACCAGGTGACACTAAAGTGCACTCAATTCCGGCAAAAGGAACACTGCAGGACCACTGTGAGCACCCAAGAAATCAGCCTGAAAGGTCATATTTTGCACTTCTGGAGACAAAAACCATCCGCAAAAAGGTAGAAACAAGTGAGAGGGACCGGAGGCTTGCCCCCAGAGACAGGGGAGTGGGGGAGGAAACCCGCAGAGCTGAACCATTGAAAGCAAATACCCCAACACGAAAGAGCTCTGTGAGTGAGGAATAACAGCAGATTACGGTCTGAATCGGGGCGAAACAGAAACGGGAGCACAGCAGAACCCACAGCAAGGCAAGGAGACTTTTTGTTCGCCGCCACTGCCGCCACCGGAGCGGGGAGATGGGGACCTGCAGGGACAGAGAGTGCCCTGTGAGGTGCAAAATCAGTTTTTCCTCCGCGGCAGCAGGGAGACGGGAATCTGCAGGGAGAGGAAGTGCCCCCCAGCTCCAGGGAATTTAAAGGGGCTGGGGTGCGGAGTCTATCCCCCCACTGCTTAAGCCAGAGAAGCAGGGCTTCACGGCACGGGGGTCTCAGTGAGAGCGGGGGCGAGGATTCTATTTTTCCACCACTGCCTTTCTCTCCCGCTTCTCTCCACCCCATGCACCGGGCGCGGACCCCCCCAGGGAAGGCGATTTTACAGACTTGTGTGGGACCGGAGAGACCTCGGGTCCCGGGGCACAGACAAGGTTGCGCGATCCAAAAGGAGTTGTGGTTTTGCGGTGTGGGAGTGAAGCGACAAGTGGGGGGCGTGGGCAGAGATCAATCCAGCCTCTGCAGGTGCCAGGCTGTGACAGGCTGCCAACCGGGAGGTGGGACAGGGCCCATCTCTGTGTAAGGCTTTCTATGGGAAGGAGGTCTGGGTGCAGACATCTTGCTCTGACCTGA
The DNA here is from genome assembly GCA_004023965.1 of Spilogale gracilis. Classification (NCBI taxonomy): domain Eukaryota; kingdom Metazoa; phylum Chordata; class Mammalia; order Carnivora; family Mephitidae; genus Spilogale; species Spilogale gracilis. The sequence goes on from PITA01009787.1 coordinate 21,845, forward strand.
CTTCCTCAGCAGCTGAAAAAGGACCTAAAAGAATGCTGGCCACCAGAGAATTGTAACCTGATAACCTGGTTACCATGGAGACCAGCCTCTAGCAAGGGGGCGGAGAGACGCAGCCCAGGTAGAAAGACTGAAACTACACCGCAGGCCCCACCCACAGAAAGCAAGCCAGAAATTCAGGAGGACAACACTCAAACTGCAAAACCCCAAATCGGGGGAAAGGCAATTTATTAAACTCCTGGCACTGACTACAAGTACCAAAACCCCTACAACATACTGATAGTTTTCCACCTTATTTACTTTTTTAAACTTTTTTCTATTTTTACTTTTAAAGCTTCCATTCTAGGCTTAAAAATACATTCTCACGGTTTTTCTTCTTTCAATTTTTAACCCCCTTTTTACACAACGTGATACTCAATACAACACCCCATAATTTTTTTTTACCTTGAAATTTTTTCAAACACTCCTATATTTTCTGCTCTTGTTGATGCCTCTTGTTTCCCTGTTTGCTTTCTCTGTTTTTCCCTTTCTTCTCTCCTCTTTCCTTTATTCTCTCTTTTATGTGTACATGTAGTTATAACCCTCAAGTCAATCCCACATCCCTATTCAGTACTACCCCTATATACAACCTCTTCTAATCTCCCTATATCTTTAGAAAGTGGGCTCCTCCAACAATAATAACAAGACAAACTCAGGAGCATCTGAAACGCATTCCTTGCCCACAAGGAGTGTCTGCCCCCACCTTCCCACTATAGTTTGTCAGTGTGTCTGTGTAATTGTCTTTGCTTTTGTATTATATAAATATTGGTCTTGGGGGTCATATAGGTTGGGCTTCGCTTTTAGATCTCTTCATTCACCCTTGATAACCCTTTTCTTTACCCTGTAACAGTTTTGTACCATATAAATCCTACACCAGGCCCCACTCTGGCAGGGGTTTCTTTTCTTGCTTCCTCTCTTCCATTTTCTTTTTCCTTTCTCCTCCCTTTTCGGTGGTGAATTCCAGTTGCTCCAAAACCTTCCAACGACCAATCCACCTAGACAGTGGCTGATATAGTTAGCCATACACCTCCTCAACTACTCCTCGCCACAATGACTCGGAGAAGAAACATCCAACAGAAGAAGAACCCCGAGACTGCAACCCTGGTCACAGAAGTCCTGGAAATGAACATAAACAATATGACAGAAATGGAATTCAGGGCAGCAATAGTCCAAGCAATGGTCAATTTAGAAAAGAACATTAGTCTCAAAGTGGAAGCCACAGTAACAGAAGTGAAAGCTAAGGTTAGAAAGGCTTTAGATGAGATGCAATCTAATTTAAATATGCTAGCAGCCAGAGTAAGTGAAGCTGAAGATCGTATCAGTGATTTAGAAGACAGATGGATTAAGAAGGAGGAGCAAGAGAAGCCTGGGAGCAAACAGCTAAAATCCCAAGAAAACAGAATAAGGTAAAATGAATGATGCCATGAAACGCTCCAATATCAGAATTATTGGAATTCCTGAAGGAGTTGAGAGAGAGAGAAGCCTAGAAAATATTGTTGAACAAATCATGGATGAAAATTTCCCAAGTATGGGGAATGAAACAAATGTCCATGTCCTAGAAGCAGAGAGGACACCCCCCAAGATCAATGAGACCAGAAAACCCTCCAGGCACATAATAGTAAAACTCTCGAATCATAAAACCAAAGAATATGTCTTAAGGGCAGCTAGGAGAAAGCGATCCCTTACCTATAGAGGGAGGACCATCAGAATAACGTCAGACCTTTCCACAGAAACCTGGCAAGCCAGAAAAGGCTGGCAAGACATATTCAGGAAGTTACATGACAAAAATATGCAACCAAGGATAATGTACCCAGCAAGGTTGACTTTCAAAATGGAAGGAGAAAAAAAGCGCTTCCCAGACCGCCAAGGTCTAAAAGATTATGCAACCACCAAGCCAGCACGACAAGAAAAGCTAAGAGGGGTTCTATAGAGGAGAAACGAACCCAAGAGCGACACAAAACAGAAATCTACAGAGGTAATCAATAGAAACATGACTCCATAAGCAACATGATGTCAATACAAACGTATCTATCAATAATCACTCTCAATGTGAATGGACTAAATGCTCCAATAAAAAGACACAGGGTTACAGACTGGATAAAACGACAGGACCCATCCATATGCTGTTTACAAGAGACTCATTTGAAATCTAAAGACACTTCCAGACTGAAAGTGAGGGGATGGAAGACCATCTTTCATGCCAATGGACCCCAAAAGAAAGCCAGGGTAGCGATTCTCATATCAGACAAATTGGATTTTAGTCTAAAGACTGTAGTAAGACACACAGAAGGACATTACATCATACTTAAAGGGTCTATACATCAAGAAGATCTAACAATTGTAAATATTTATGCCCCCAACATGGGAGCAGCCAACTACATAAGCCAACTGTTAAACAAAATAAAGAATCATATTGATGCAAATACATTGATTGTAGGAGATCTTAACGCAGCACTCTCAGCAATGGACAGATCATCTAAACAGAAAATCAACAAAGAATCAAGAGCCTTGAATGACACATTGGACCGGATGGACCTCATAGATATATTCAGAACATTTCACCCTAAAACAGCAGAATATTCATTCTTCTCGAGTGCACATGGAACTTTCTCCAGAATAGACCACATACTAGGTCACAAATCAGGGCTCAACCGATACCAGAAGATTGAAATTATTCCCTGCATATTCTCTGACCACAATGCCGTGAAACTGGAACTCAACCACCATAAAAAGTTCAGGAGAAAATCAAACACTTAGAAGCTAAAGACGATCCTGCTCAAGAATATGTGGATCAACGAAGAAATCAAAGAAGAACTGAAACACTTCATGGAAACCAATGAGAATGAAGATACATCGATCCAAAACCTATGGGATACAGCAAAGGCAGCCCTAAGGGGGAAATTCATAGCCATCCAAGCCTCACTCAAGAAAATTAAAAATCCCGAATACACCAACTGTCATTACACTTTAAAGAACTGGAAAATCAACAAAAAATTAAACCACCCCCCACAAGGTGGGAAATAATAAGGATTAGAGCAGAGATGAATGAATCAGAAACTAGAGATACAGTAGAACACATCAACGAAACTAGAAGCTGGTTCGTTGAAAGAATCAATAAGATCGATAAACCATTGCTCACACTAGTCCAAAAGAAAAGGGAGAAGACCCAAATTAATAAAATCATGAATGAAAGGGGAGAGACCACTACTAACACCAAGGAAATAGAAACAATCATCAAAAATTACTATCAACAATTATATGGCAATATGTTTAACAACCTAGAAGAGATGGATACAATCCTAGAAACCTATAAACTACCAAGACTGAAACAGGAAGACATTGACAATCTGAATAGACCTATATCTAATAATGAGATTGAAGCAGTGATCAAAAACCACCCCAAAAACAAGAGTCCAGGCCCAGATGGATTCCCTGGGGAATTCTACCAAACATTCAAGGAAGAAATAACACCTATTCTCCTGAAGCTCTTTCAAAAAATAGAAACGGAAGGAAAACTTCCAGACTCTTTCTATGAAGCCAGCATCACACTAATCCCCAAACCAGACAAGGACCCCATCAAAAAGGATAACTTCAGACCAATATCGCTGATGAATACGGATGCCAAGATTCTCAACAAGATCCTTGCTAACAGGATCCAACAAGACATTAAAAAGATTATCCACCATGACCAGGTGGGTTTTATCCCAGGGATGCAGGGGTGGTTCAACACTCGCAAAACAATCAACGTGATAGAATAAATCAATAAGAGAAGAGAGAAAAACCACATGGTATTGTCAATTGATGCAGAAAAGGCATTTGACAAAATATAACATCCGTTCCTGATCAAAACTCTTCAAAGTATAGGGATAGAGGGAACATTTCTCAACCTCATAAAATCTATCTACAAAAAACCCACAGCAAATATCATCCTCAATGGGGAAAAACTGACAGCCTTTCCTCTGAGATCAGGAACAAGGCAAGGATGCCCACTCTCACCACTACGTTCAACATAGTGTTAGAAGTCCAAGCAACAGCAATCAGGCAACAGAAAAAAATAAAAGGTATCCAGCTTGGCAAAGAGGAAATCAAACTCTCGCTCATTGCAGACGACATGATACTCTATTTGGAAAACCCAAAAGACTCTACTCCCAAACTACTAGAACTCATACAACAATTCGGTAATGTGGCAGGATACAAAATCAGTGCACAGAAATTAGTTGCATTCTTATACACTAACAACAAAAAAATAGAAAGGGAAAGCAGAGAATCAATTCCGTTTACTATAACACCAAGAGCTATAAGATATTTAGGAATAAACCTAACCAAAGAAGTCAAGGATCTGTACTCGAGGAACTACAGAACATTCATGAAAGAAATTGAAGAAGACACAAAAAGATGGAAGAGCATTCCATGCTCATGGATCAGAAGAATAAACACTGTCAAAATGTCTATACTGCCCAGAGCAATCTACACTTTCAATGCCATTACGATCAAAATTCCACCAACATTATTCAAAATGTTGGAACAAACAATCCTAAAATTTATATGGAACCAAACTGAATTGCTAAGGAATTGCTGAAGAAGAAAAGCAAAGCTGGGGGCATCTCATTACCTGACTTCAGGCTTTATTACAAAGCCGTGATTACCAAGACAGCATGGTACTGGCACAAAAACAGAGAAATAGACCAACGGAACCGAGTGGAGAGCCCACATATGGACTCACCAATCTATGGTGAAATCATCTTTGACTAAGCAGGAAAAAATATTCAGTGGAAAAAAGACAGTCTCTTCAATAAATGGTGCTGGGAAAATTGGACAGCTACATATAGAAGAATGAAACTAGACCATTCGCTTACACCACACACAAAAGCAAACTCGAAATGGATGAAAGACCTCAACATGAGGCAGGAATCCATCAAAATCCTAGAGGAGAACAGAGGCAGTAACCTCTTTGACATCAGCTGCCTCAACTTCTTTCAAGACACATCTCCAAAGGCAAAGGAGACAAAAGCGAAAATGAACTTCTGGGACTTCATCAAAATAAACAGCTTCTGTACAGCAAAAGAAACAGTCAATAAAACAAAGAGGCAACTCACAGAATGGGAGAGGATATTTGCAAATGACACTACAGATAAAGGGCTGATATGCAAGATCTATAAAGAATTACTCAAACTCAACATCCAAAAAGAAGATGAACACATCAAAAAATGGGCAAGAGACATTAAGAGGCACTTCTCCATAGAAGACATACAAATGGGTAACAGACACATGGAAAAATGTTCATCGTCACTAGCTACCAGGGAAATTCAAATCAAAACCACACTGAGATACCACCTTACACCAGTCAGAATGGACAAAATTAACAAGACAGGAAACAACAAATGGTGGAGAGGCTGCGGAGAAAGGGGAACCCTCTTACACTGTTGGTGGGAATGTAAACTGGTGCAGCCGCTTTGGAAAAGTGTGGAGATCACTTAAAAAATTGAAAATAGAGCTTCCCTATGACCCTGCAATTGCACTAC
>PITA01009787.1:27502-75601 GCA_004023965.1 Spilogale gracilis
TGCCCATCAACAGATGAATGGATAAAGAAGATGTGGTACATATATACAATGGAATACTATGCCTCCACCAGAAAGGATGAATATCCAACTTTTGTAGCAACATGGACTGGACTGGAAGAGATTATGCTGAGTGAAATAAGCCAAGAAGAGAAAGTCAAGTATCGCATGGTTTCACTTACTTGCGGTGCATGAGGGGTAACCTGGAGGACAGTGGGAGAAGGAAAGTAAATGGGAACTAGAGTAATCCAGGGAAAGAAACGAAACAACAGAGACTTTGGACACAGAAACAAACTGAGGGCCTTGGAAGGAGGGGGGTGGAGGGATGGGAGAGCCTGGTGTGGGTACTGGGGACACCTAAAGCATGGAGCACTGCGTGTGGGGAATGGGGAATGAATCTTGGAACACTGGAAAAAAAATTTAAGTAACAATAAGATAAAATAGAACAGATCCCCCCCAAGGAACTAGAACAGGGGTGCCTGGTTGACTCAGTGCACAGGCCATATAATTCTTGTCCCACAGTGGGTGCAGAGCCCACTTTAAAAAACAGCCTGGACATTTTGAGTATTACTTCATGAGACTCTGGACTTTAGTTAAATCTTCTGTTTAAGCTGACCTCTTTGGGAAAGCTCTGACAGGATAAGGTGTGGTGTCAACTCATTACTGCCAGGTAGGGGTAGAAGTCCTAGTTCTCCACTTGGCTTTCTCTGATCCTATCTTGATGATGGGTGGAGAGTGTCTAAACTCTTCACCTGGTCTTTATTTGTGAGGGTGGGGGGATGAATCCATGGCTTTTCTGTGGTTTGCTGCAGAATAGTCATTAAAGTTTTCTATATTGCTAGGTTTCCCCTTTATTGGTCCTTTGCCTACAGAAAGCAGGCTTTTCTCTTTAAGATTTTTTTGAAATTTATTCATTTGAAGGAGATAGAGACAGAGAGAGCACAAGCAGGGGGAAGGCAGAGAGAGAGGGAGAAGCAGACTCCCTGCTGAGTTGAGAGCCTATCATGGGGCTCAATCCTAGGACCTGGAAATCATGACCTGAGCCAAAGGCAGACACTTAACCATTTGAGCCACCCAGGTGCCCCCAAGCAGGATTTTCTTGTCTGCTTCTGTTGGTGTTTGTGGGTTGCTGGCTTCTCCAGGATGTAGGAAGCAAAAAGTAAACCAAGGAACTTATCACAGTGCTGTTCCTCAGGTCCCAATGCCCTAAATGCACTTTTCTCTACTCTGACTTCTCTCTACTATTCAAAGTCCTATGCCTATTTTCAATATAATATCTAGGGGGTTTAGTTGCACTTAGTGGATGGAATAGGGAAAAGTATATCTTCTTCATCTTCTCTGAAGTAGAAGTCTCTTTATTTATTTATCTATCTATCTATTTATTTATTTATGAGAGCAACTGAGTGAGGGTGGGGGCACAGGGAGAGGGAGAGAGAGAGCATCTTAAGTTGACTCCACACCCAGAGTGGAATCTGATGGGGGGCTCAATTTCATGACCCTGAGATCATGACCTAGAATTCGCCATGACCTAGAACAAAATTAGAGTTCGCCATTTAACCAGTTGAGTCAACCAGTTGTCCCACCAACATATATTTTTTAAAGATTTCTCTTGATTCTGTGCTGAGATTAGAGTACAGGGAATAAAAATGGAGGAAACAGTGAGATGAGTTAGGAGACTATTTGTAGTTTTCCAGATAAGAAATGATGATAGTTCTGGCCAGTCATTTTCCAGGTAAGAAATGATGATAGTTCTGGCCAAAGTGACAGCAGTGAAGATGGTGAGAAGTGGTCAGATTCTGGAAACATTTTGAAGGAAAGCCAACAGGATCTCCCTACAGCTTGGATATAGGTTGAGAAAGAAAGATGAATCAGGGATTACCCAAGTTTTTGACTTGAGCAGCTGGAAGGATGAAGTTGCCACATCTACTAATATGAGGGAGGCCAGGGGAGAAGCAGGTTTGGGGAGGGGAGATCAGGAGTTATGTTTTGGATATATTTCCAAGTGAAAATGTTGAGTAGAGAGTTGTACCTTATTTTCTCCCTTTTTCCCCTATTTATTCCTTCTGCAACTCCAATTACTCATTTATGAGAACTTCTCATTGTTTTCCACATATTCTAACCTCTTTCCTTCTTCCTCTTACTCTATGTAGCATTTGCTGAGTGATTCCCTAAGATCTGTCTTCCAGTTAAATGATCTCTTCAACAGTGTCTGTTTAATTCATTCATTATTTAATTTCAATTATTGCATTTTTCATATCTAGAAATGTTTTGGTTCTTTTTTTTTCAAATTTGCCTGTTGTTTTTAAATAGTGTTTTGTTCTTTTATGCTTTTTATTTCTTATTTTATATCCATAATGAATTTTAACATACTTTATTGGGTTCTTTTATTATCTGAAGTTCATGGAGGCTTAATCCTGTTTGTTGTGTTTGCTCTTGCTTATTGTGAATTAATTTATGTTCAATTGAGTTGTATTTATGAAATTCTTGTTCAACCTGGTTTACAGACATGTTCATACGAGAGGTTTGGTATTTGCTTTTGCCAGATGCCCCAGAGAGACCAATTTTTCTGTTCATTTCACAAGTTGTAGATTCTGGGAACATGGGCAGTATAGGCTTGAATCACAAACCCATGTGAAGCTCCATTACCTGATCAAGAACTCATATAGAAGAAAATTTGTCCCCCTTCCAAAGCTCAGGCCCAAACAGACAAGCTACCTCATTGTGTCCATATGCCAGTGGAAAGTCTATTTTAGAAAATATACCTTTCCCTGAGGGGATAGATCTTTAAGGACTTCCTCATCTCAAGTGGGTCCATGAGCCTGTTTTCTATGTCTTTGGGGTTAAGACTCAATACCCTAGGTGTTACTCATTATATTTCTTAACTGGGTAATGATTACACAGATGCGTTCACTTCGTAACAATTCCTCAATCAGTATATTTGGAGTTTGTGCCCTTCTCTGTATGCATATTATACTTAAGTTAAAAATTATATAAAAACCTGTAAGTATTTAAAAACGTGCAATATGTTCTCTCCAAATTGATCTACAAATTTAATGCAATTTCTTTCAAAATACTAGCAAGATATCTGTAGGCAAAGAAAAGCTTATTCTAAAATATATATGAAAAGGCACAGGGCCTGGGATAGCTAAACAATCTTGAAAAAGAAGAACAGAGTGCAAGGAATCACTCAACTTGATATTAAGGTTTGCTATATAGCTACAGTAATCAAAACAGTGTGGTATTGGTAGAAGGATAGAAACATATGATCAGTGGAATAGAGACTCAAGAAACAGACCCATACAAGAACAGCTACCTGATTTTTGACAAAGGGGCAACGGGAATTCAATAAAGACAGTTTACTCAACATGTGATGGTGATATAATTGGACATTTCATAGGTCAGAAAAGAACCTTGACCTAAACATCTTACAGTATACAAGAATTATCTTAAAATGGATCACAGATACAAATGTACAACATAAAACTATAAAACTTTTAGGACACTGGAGAAAATTATCATGACCTAAGGTTAGTCAAAGAACTTTCAAGCATGACAATTTATAAAATAAATAAAATTGATAAATTAGAATTTGTCAAAATTAAAAAGATTTGCTCTACAAAAGATACTAATTAGAAATAAAAGGACAAGCTACAGAGTGGGATAAAATATTTGCAAAGCACATATCAAAGAATTTATATCCTTAATACATAAAAAGTTCTCTGAGTTCAATTATAAGAAAACAAACAGGCCAATAAAAAATACCAAAAACCTTGAACAGGCACTTTCTACCAAAGAGGATATATAGATGGCAACTAAGCATAAGTGGAAGCAATGTGTTGTGTGCAGCCATCTTGTAACCATGAAGAGGTATCTGAAGACAAAGTTAATACACACATGAGGGCAGCACTGAGCTAGAACCAACAACCAACGCTCTGATTAAACTGTGCCTCAAATCCACATACTTCTAGACTTTGCAAATACGAGTTAATGATCCATGCTTGACTTGGGTTTTCTGTTATTTGTAACTTAAAACATCTTTAGGTCTACCAATCTTATTATCAAAGTAAACAATCTTCAAGAATTAAGTGAAAGGGGAAATCGGAGAGGGAGATGAACCACAAAAGACTCCGGACTCTGAGAAACAAACCGAGGGTTTTAAGAGGGGAGGGGGCTCAGAGATTGTGTGAACCTGGTGGTGGGTATTAAGGAGGGCACACATTGCATGGAACACTGGGTATTATTCATAAAAAATGAATCTTGGAACACTACATCAAAAACTAATGACTACCATAACAATTTAAAAAAGAAGAATTAACTCCTTTCACCTCCAGGAAGTTTTTCATGGCTGCAAAATGCCCTCTGTTCCTTTTTCCTTTGAGCTCCTCCAGTCCCAAGAATCTGAATCATTCACCTTATCTCTCCCTGTTTCCCGATCCTCTGTCTTCTACACACACATGCACATACAGCACAAACCCTTGTGGCACTTATGTTTTACCTCATTTTCTATTCTTTCCTGTTATAGCACTGACCCTGGTGCAATGCAGTATTCAACATTTGTCACACTGAATTGTGACCATCAGTGCTTGTCTTTCCCCTCTAAGATTGTAAACTCCTGAGGGCTTGGCAGTCTCTTGACTCCACTCTTCTCTGCTTTACTGTTCCACATACTGACCTATAAAGATGAGGTTCTGTAGGGGGGATTGGAGAGGTAGAAAGGCATCTATTCAAGATTGTTTACTAGTGCTTGGTTATCGCCTATGGTTACTTGCCTTCATGACTTCACTGGAGAGGGAACCACTTAGGCTCTCTCCTTCAAATCCCGTACTTTCAAACTCAAGGCCTATTCTGAAGGGGGAAGGGCTGTGAGTGACTGGGAAGGGACATGTGGGAACTCCCCAGGGTCAAGGATGTTTTGTATCTTGACAGGGGTGTGGGTTACATGGGTATATACATTTATCAAAACTTATGAAACTATACTCTTAAGATATGTGCATTTCATTTTATGGAAATTTTAGCTAAAAAAGAATTACAAATGTACACTAAATTCTAGTTAATGACATGCATGTAGAAGCGGTCAGGGGATATATACAAATGTCTAATTTGAAGTACATAAAAAATAAGATGGGTTGATGGAGAGAGAGAGGGATGAATAGGTATGTGTGACAAAGCAAGTGTAGTCACATGTTAATTGTAAATAATCTAGATGGTGGATATGGGTGTTCATGGAACAATTACTTTTATTTAAAATTTATTTGAGAGAGAGAGAGAGAGAGAGATCACAAGTAGGCAGAGGCAGGCATAGTGAGAGGGGGAAGCAGACTCCCTGCTGAGCAGAGCACCCGATGTGGAACTTGATCCCAGGACTCTGAGATCATGACCTGAGCTGAAGGCAAAGGCTTAACCCTCTGAGCCACCTAGGCGCCCCACTTTAACTTTTTAAAAATATTTTATTTATTTATTTGAGAGAGAGGGAGAGCACAGAGGGAGAGAGGGAGAAGCAGACTCTCTGCTGAGCAGAGAGCCCAATGTGGGCTCAATCCCAGGACCCTGAGATTATGACCTGAGCTGAAGGCAGACACTTAAATGACTGAGCCCCACCCAGATGCCCTTACTTTTAACTTTCTGAATGTTCAAAAATGCTCACAGTAAAATGTCGGCTGGGGGCGGGAGGGGGGAGAGTGTGATTTAACATCTCTCATATCTTCACAGCCACTTCCCTGGTTTAGACCTCATTGAATCTTAACTGGAATCTTGCAACCCCTTCACACTGGCCTCCACACTAACCCACTTCTGTCTCTCTCACCCCAAGGATTACCAGAGAAAACATCCATGATCAGATCCCTGCCAACCTCTTTAGCTTCATCTTATTCTAGCCTCTACACCAGCCAACACAAGGGCTTGTAGTTCCACCCACAGAGCAAGCTTCAACTTTCCATTTCCGCTTACACTATTCCTTTTGCTTGGAATGCTCTATTCCCAATAAATTCTTCTGCCTTCCTTGCCTAGTGAATGCCCTTCAATTTTCAACTCAGACTTTCTAAAAGTCTTTTCTGCTCCTCAGACAGGGTTTGATCTCCTTTTTTCATGCTTCCATTGCACCCCATATTTATTTGTAACCTAATATCTATCCCAGTATGCTTGGGCTTCCAAGTCTGGGTACTAAACCTTCTGATTATTGAGGATCAAGCCCTCCAAAGGCATGCACAGGGCCTGACACAAGAGGCTTTGATAAACCGTTGTAAAACTGAACCAGTGATATTGAATTAGCATGGATAATACTCTGGCACTTTTCACCAACTTTGTGTCTTGAACTTAGTTATATCTCTTCTACAGGAGTGTAAGGCTCACCACACCTGTTGACTCAGTCATTTCTCTATGTCTTTCAAGCACTTTCATCATGGAGCCAACTCAATTTCCTGCCAGTTTGGAATATTCTCTCCAATTCCTTTGAAGGCTTGTTATATTTCCATAATCTTTACAAGATTATAGGATTTACTGGGGAAATTTTAGATGGGGAAAATTCACTGATCACTGATCATCACACTCACTCACCTGAGTGTCAGATATTGAATTAAGCTCTTTTTTTTTAAAAAAGATTTTATTTATTTGACAGAGAGCAATCACAAGTAGGCAAAGAGGCAGGCAGACAGGAGGAAGCAGGCTCCCTGCTGAGCAGAGAGCCCGATGTGGGCCTCAATCCCAGGACCCTGAGATCATGACCTGAGCCAAAGGCAGAGGCTTTAACCCACTGAGCCACCCAGGCACCCGAATTAAGTTCTTTTTTTAAAAAATATTTTATTTATTTGACAGAGAGAAACACAGGCAGAGAGGGAACACAAGCAGGGGGAGTGAGAGAGGGAGAAGCAGGCTTCCCGCCGAGCAGGAAGCTCGATGTGGGACTCGATCCCAGTTCTCCAGGATCATGACCTGAGCCAAAGGCAGTTGCTTAACCAACTGAGCCACCCAGGCACCCCGAATTCAGTTCTTTAAAGAAACTAGCTACTTTAATTCCTCCCAATAACCCTGTGAGGTAAGGATTATATCTTCATTTTACAGATGAAGAAACAGACTCAAGGAAATATAAAGTAGCCAGCTCAAGATCACATAGGTGGTAGAGCTGGAATTCAATCATTGGTCTTTTCAACTTCCAGGCACATCCTCTTTCTACCACAGCCCATTGTCTTCAGGTTGGGCCAGGTTCTGAAAAGCCTTGAAACCCAGAAGGTACAATAAGCAGGAATATTCTTGTGCAGGATGGGATGATGAAAAGAGGACTTTCAGGAGATAACATTGAAAAGTTGTGTATGATAGAATGGAATATGAGGGAGACTTGCTGGGCTCCTGACAAGAAAAATATAAAATGGGTATTGTATATCTCTTACCACATTCACTGGTGAGTGATGGCATTATGTTGTGGTCCTACAGGGAAAGAGAGGGCCTCAAAAGGTGAGTTATTTTGAGAGCTAAAAAGCTGAAAGGGGGATAAAGGAGTGCAAGTTCCGTCTGGTGGGTTGTATAGTGAACAACTTCATGGGTCTGCCTCCTGGAAATAGCTTAGGGTTTCTGCCCTTTATGAAACGTAGAGTCCAAGAAAAGGTCAGAATTGACAGTTGGGTGAAGGCTACCTTAGGGAAGTGGCATTTGATGAGGCATTAGATGAGATGGTGCCCTCTCCACCCCTTCTTCAGTAACTTCCTTCCTGGTATCCCTGACTTCATCTCACTTTCTCCTAATCCACTTCTGACTTTGGCGGGGGGGACAAAGGGATATTCTTAAAAAGCATGTTGGATCATGTCATTTTTCTGCTTAAAACCCTTTACTAGGGGCGCCTGGGTGGCTCAGTTGGTTAAGCGATTGCCTTCGGCTCAGGTCATGATCCCGGAGACCCGGGATCGAGCCCCACATCGGGCTCCCTGCTCAGCGGGAAGCCTGCTTCTCCCTCTCTCACTCCCCCTGCTTGTGTTCCCTCTCTGGCTGTGTTTCTCTCTGTCAAATAAAAAAAATCTTAAAAAAAAACTTTAATGGCTGTCATTGATAGGATATGGTTAAATCTTTCAACATCAAAATCACATCTCCAATTATATATCTGATATTAGAAACAAACATCATGCCTAAAAATTAATCAACTTTGATCATGTCTTCTCCAACTACACATTCTCTCTTGGAGATTCTTCATGATGAAACCCAGGTGAAAGTCACAGCTGCAGTTATACTAAATTGTTTGCCCTCTATACACACATGGGTGACCCCCTCACTTGTTTTTATTCATGCTATTGCCTTGGCCTGGACTACTCTTCCATTGTTCTCCACCAGACTGGCTAATTCCTTTAAATGTTTCAGCTCAGGTATCACCCCTGACAGGAAGACCTACCTGCTACTTGAATTCCCTGTTTTTCCTCAGGACAGATTCCCTGACTAGCATCCTGTGCTCATCTCTATCACCACACTGTACCATGTGGTGCTCTTCTGCTCCACTCAGCTTAGTGGAAGGCAAGTGCCATTTCAGTCAACTTGGCATGAACAGGGTCCTATTGGAAAGGGAAGGGCCTGTGTACTTGAGGTAGGAAACACAATATGAACAAGCAGAACTGGGGATCTATACTCAGGACAGATCAGATCTAGGAAGATTCAGTTTGGGAATCAATAGTATCCAGAAAGTTTGGGGGTGACCATGCTTCTAGAAGCCTTCATACTTGAAATAATTCCATCTGGGCAATATAGAAACTGAGATCCAGATTATGAACACTATCCCCCAAATTACTTTGTCAGTTTGGCTCTTAGTGACAAGTCTTATGTACTTTTCTACTCCATATTGGAAAGAGGGAAGACTGAACTTGGGTGCTCTTGTTTTCCTAATTTTTAGACAGGAGCCTCTGATCTGCTGGCACCTTCTGCCTAGAGAAGGTGACCAAAACACTAACTTATCCTTTAACCTGAGGCTGGTGACAGTGCCTTGGGTCTCTCCCTGGGGGGATGGGGAATTGATGACTCAGCCCACCATTCCTGCAAAGGCTCAGCCCACCATTCCTGCAAAGGCTCTGAAATCCCTCCCCTCTTTCCTGTAGCATTTTTACCATAAGACACAGTTTCCCATTTCCCAGACAAGAACCTTTTCTCTTTAGATCCTAACAATACCAAGATTAAGACTGAAAGAGCTGGAGGAGGCCATTCAGCCAGTAGGTGCCAAGCCCAGAGAGTCATCCCAGACCCACAGTAGTAGAATCCCTAGGATGAAGAAATTCTCTTTGGGTCCAAAATCCTTTTACATTGACACTCAGACAGTAAGCAGTCTATCCTGGGTCACACAGAGTCAGGGTGGTAGTGAATTTGGAACTGAGGCTCCTGACATTATCCCAGTGGGCTCTCCTCAGGACATAATTCTCAATGCTACATTTTGCACACAATAAACATCTGTTGGGTCATTGATCTGCAAGTTTTTTTAAAATGGTGAGGGAAAAGAATATGAATTTTGGAGTCAGACAGATTCTGCTGTGGAAAACCACTGGCAAACTTCAGTCTCCTTCACTATAAAATAGGACTATCAACTACCTCAAACGTTGTCAGTAAGAATTAAATGGGATATCCTAGTAAAACCCCTAGCCCATGCCTGGCACAGAAAAGGCACTTAATAGTAGTGGTTATAAGTAAGCAGTGGTACAGTGATAAGAACACAGACTCTGTAAACAGGCTGGCCCCACAACTTAAGATGTTTGATGCTGCAAGGTTTCTTTGCCTCTGTTTTCTTATCAGCAGGATGAGGATGTCAGTGAGAATGAAATGAATCAATATAAACAGAACACTAAGGGCGGTGTCTAGCACAAGGAGCTGAGCGTGTCATGTTAGCTCTAATAAATATATTCTATTCCTTGAACTGGACCTAAGCACACTAGTCAAGTTCAGCCTGGAGGAGCATGTCAGGAAAAGAGAAAAGGAAGAAAAACAAAACGCTCAAACTCTATATTCAAAGAGGATACAGGTGTAGCTACTAAAAAATAGCCCATGGGAGATATGGAAAGCTTCTCAACAAATTTGTCAGGCCACTTTGAATTGTTGCCCCCTTTATTTTCTGCTCACTGTACTTCTGATTATCTGTTTCCGAGTGACAACTGTGTCTCTCATGAAGACTGAGATTCTGTTCCTTTCCCACCCCAGGTGTAAGGTTATGCTGAGTTCACGAAAGGGATGGACAGAGAATGTAAAGACAAGGCAGCACTCCCATCTCACCACCCACCACCCACTACCACCAAAAAAATAATTCCAAGCAAAGCAATTGCCAAGATAAATCACTTTTATCTCTATAGGAAAGGGAGGATCTAAAAAAAATATAAATTACATTAGTAACACAACATAAGAAAAAAACGGTGGGAAGAAACAACAGAGAAGTCTGTATGATGCTATTCTAACCTGTTTATAAAAAGGCCCTGCATCAGAAATTCACAATCCTACCCACTTCTAAAAATATATTTAGACATGTACAGAAGCGGTGGGCTTGTTTTTAAATTGTTTGCTTTTTTGTAAAAATATATTAAAGGTGAATAGAAATCCTCTCTCCCTGCCCCCTATCCAACCCCCAGCTCTGTGCTGGGGATTGGAGACCAGAGGTAACTCTTACCATGTTCTATACCTTAGTCACTACCACTCCCAATCCCTCCCCAACTCACTTCACTTAGAACCTGAAACATTAATACACACACACACACACACACACACACACACACACACACACACTAGCCTCTTTGGAAAAGCATAACTCTGAGGGTAAACTTGCTTTTCATTTAAAACACAAAACAACAAACAGGAGGCTCTGAGAGCCCAACTAAACTAAATGGAAACCCAGTCAAACGGAGGTTGGGTTTCAGCTCCACAGAAACTTCTAACAAAGAAACAGAGGGGAAAGAGGCCCGGAACCAGGGGGATTTGCTAGCAATTAGCTGCCTTTGAAAGATCAAGGGGGTGGGTATTAATGAGCTGAAGGGCTGGGGTCCTGGTCTTGGGTACAGCAGTCAGGGCCTAGTCAAGCAGTTGCCTACACAAGGACACAGGCTGCCCCCCTTCTCTCCCCTCACTACCCTCTGCTGCCTTGAAATCCCCAAGAAAGCAAAGCTGGGTGGAAACAGAGGAGAAGGGAGTGGAAACCTCATGTGCTGGGGGGAGGTAGCCAGGCTTTTTGCCTTTGGTGTGACTAGATGGAGGACTGCATGGCCCATGGGTCCCCAAAATTAAAAAAAAAGCAGATGGGTTTAAGGGGCCCCTGATTCCAAATAAGGAGAGTATATGTGGGCTGTAGAGAAAAGAGAGACAAATTGGAGACACAAAGACGACACGGGAAGCCTCATATACTCCTGTGGCCTGCATGGTAGCTATTAAGGTCCCCAGAAGCACTGGGCAAACTGAGGTGAGGTTGAAGTGGGGAGTAGAGGGCAAGGAGCACTCCACTTGGGCAGTACCAAAATGGAGGGAGTGGGACATTCTCCATCCAGTCCAGGGTGCCAGGGAGGCAAGACAGGCAGAGGAGGAGGCAGAGGGGTTAGGCATTGTCTAGACAACAGAGATACCCACAAGGGGAAGACAGGGAATGGAGGACCAGATGATCTGCTCCCTTACAGATGGGCATCTCCTCTCCCAGGCTCAGGCTCCTGAGTAGCCCATATGCACTCTGCTTGGGCATTGACCTGATGTCTGGGAGCACAAAGGCCCAGAAGTGAAGATGTGAGTTCTGAGATCATCTTCAGACCAAAGCCTTAGGTGGGGAAAGAAGCAGGGAGGCTCCTGATGGAGAACCCAAGGGTGAGCTCTCCTGTCACATCCTTTCCAGAAGGTCCAGGCTATGCTCGGTGGCACAGGTGAAGAGAGCAGGCTGTATACAGGGCCAGGGTTACCTGCTTCAGGGGTAGGAACTCTTTCTCAGACTTTTGGAAGATGGTTTTTCACCTGCTGGGGCCCAGCTACAGCCATGTGGATAATGTTCTGCAGGATCTCAAAATCCAGGCAAATCCCTGAAGCTCACCCTGGGACAGGGGACCTCATCTGTAGCCACCCAAAAGTAGGTTTCTCCAGTTGGCTACAAAGTCATGGTCAAAGGCTCAAGTGTCAGTCCTCTCCTCACCTTGAGAAGTGACAGAAATCTCTCTTCTTCCCAAAGGTGAGTCAAGTCAGCCCATAATCTTTCTAGTCCACCTCTGAAAACGGCCCATGGTGGGGTAGTAAGGAGATTCTGGAATCTCCTCTTTATTTTCATGAAGCATTTGGCAAGAGGGGGCAGAGGCTAGACCCTTCTCCCAGGAACAAGTCTGGAATGGGACTTGTCCAGCCACTAGGCTGGGGGATGGAAGGGGAAGGAAATATGGGCAGAGGTGGACAGGCTTCTGGAGACAGGGCAGGAGCTGCAGTGAGTGTTGAGCACTGGGCATCCCACTTCATGACTAGGGAAACAGCAAGGGGCCCAGACTCACTTTATGCCTCTTCTCATCCTGCCTTCCAGCTTTAAGTGGAGATCACAGTAAAGGGCAGACAAGGCTAGTAAAAAGGAAATGGGTTGGAGCCGCAGAAAAGAGGGTTCTAGTCAGCCAGAAACCTCTCCCATTCACCTGCTACGCAGAGGTATGGAGAAGGAAGGCAGGATGCTTTAGTGGAAGTAGGGAAGGGAGTTAGGGGAATTGGTGGAGGAGCCCGTTGGGGAGTCTGTGCCTTTGGTCAGTTCCAAGAAAGCAGGACAATGCACCTCAGCACCTTGTCCGGGGCAGATAGGATCTAGGAGTGCCCCGAGAGTTGACAATGGAGAAGGCAATGGGGGTGAAGGGGTAAGGGGCAGGACACTAGGGGGCTCACAGAAGTAGTTTGCCATTTCTGTGGATTTTCAGGATACGGCCAAGTCTCTGCTTTGCTGTGGCCAGACCCTTTTTAGGACGCTTTCCTGTGGGGAAAAGAGAGGTAAGTAAAGGCTATAGCACGGGCTTCAGCAGCAACTCCAGCATCATCTGTCTTCAGTCTATCCCTTCCTTTGTTCCTCTGCCCACAGTCTCCCCATCCTTATGCTGGCTCCAAGCACATCTTGGGCAAGAAGCCCTCCTTAACCACTTCCATCCAACAGCACATGCTTTGGCTCTTCCTCCTATGACCTCCTGCACCAAATATCGACTCCCTGGTTAGTCTGTCTGGTTCCTTCAGATTTTTTTGGTCCCGTTTTCCCTCCTAAATTCTGTGGGACTGTGGTTATGCCTCCCTGTCCTCTTATTATGACCACTAGGAATAGCTAAGTACCTGGTTGGTGATTATAGCTCAGTGTCCCAGAAGGTGCCATCCCCAGTGCCTTGTTTCATTAGAAACCCCATCTTCAAAAAAAAAAAAAAGGAAAGAAAGAAAGAAACCCCCATCCTCATCACCCAATGCCGCACTGACTTCACCACCCTTGAGCTGCATACTCTAGGGACTGGGCTTTGAGGGCCAAAATGAGGGAAAGAGGGGCTTGAGCACTCCTCCCATCTTCTCTTCCTCTCTCTCCCAACATCAAATCACCTCTCATGTCCCATGTGACCTCCTCCATATTTAATAAACGTATCCTCTCCCTTTCCACTCCCTCTGCTATAGCCTCAGCCTCTCTTCACTGCAGCCTGAACTTATGTACATGCCTCATCCCTAGACTTCCCACCTGCAGCCCACCTTCTGGTCACCAGAAGGCTCCTTCTAAACCCGCATCTGAAATGCCACTGTTTAACACCAGTTAATGTCTCTTCATGGCCTAAGAGATCAAATCCAAGCACCTTAAGTTGGCCATCAGTGTCCCTCCTAGGTATTCTCATCTACCAGAGTGCTCAGGGTGTGGAACTGGTGACCCTAAGATCCTTTTCAGTTCTGTAACCACATGGCCATCATACCTTGTCCTGCTTGATTGCTCTGGGAGCCAACTGAAGGGCGGCGCTGGGTCAAGAAGACACCAGGGGCCATGGGCGTGGTGCTGCGGTTTGCCTGGGCCATACCAAAGGCATTGGGACGAGCAGTATATTCGTGGTCAGCAAGACTCCCTGAGAGGGCCTCTTGTTTAGGCTCAGGAGGAGGTGGGGGTGAGGAAGAAGTGAGAAGTTGGGGTGTAGTGGCCAGAGCTGGGGCTGGTGCTGCCACACTGAGATTGGACTCTTGAGGGCGAGGCTGTTCTACCTCCTTCAACAAAGGCTTCTTCTTGATATATTTCTTCTTTTGGGCCTTCTGCAGCTCCTGAAATACAAGCCAAGTGGGAGGGGAAAATTCAGAAGTGGAGAAAAGAAAAGAATTGCCCAGAAAGGAAACTAGACACTGGTCAATGTGATCCTGCAGCCCACCCCCACCCAAGACTAGCCTGGATGTATGTAACACAAGACACAGGCCTTCTAATGCCCAAGATCATCTCTTTGGTACCATCCATCCTTAAGTTACCACTGCCACAAATCAGTACAGTGGTAACAGAAGGGTAAATGAATTCAGAGACTTGGGTTTTGGTCCTAGCATTGCCATTTAGGAAGTAGACCATGGACACTAGACATCTAAGGGCATCTAAGGCCCGTTATACAGTTGACCCTTGAAAAACGTAGGCATTAGGGATACTGACCCCCCCATGTGGGTGGAAACCCACATTTAACTTTTGACATCCCCCAAACTTAACTACTAATAGCCTAGTATTGATTGGAAGCCTTACTAATAACATAAATGGTTGATTAACATATATTTTGTTATATGTATTTTTATAATAAGGTAAGGCAGAGAAAGAAAATATTAAGAAAATCATAAGGAAAATACATTTATAGTACTACTATAATAAAAAAAAATCTACGTATAAGTGGACCTGCACAGTTCAAACCCATGTTGTACAAGGGGCAACTGTATACTTCACTTCATTTATTCCTCAGAGTAGCCATGAGAAGGAAAATTCCTCAGTTTATAGATGAGAAAACTGAGGTGCAGGGTTATTAACTAAGTTGAGCCCAAAGCCTCACAGGTGAAGAGCTGCTAGGTCCAGGATTCAGCCGGGTCTATCTGAATAACCACCCTGCACACTTCTCAAAAAGGGACCTCTGGGAGTGAAAGAGTAGTAGCTTTGGAATGAAAAAAAAAAAAAACTTGGGTTCAAATCTAGATTTGTGCTCCTTAAATGTGATGACCTCTGTGAAGTTACTTACTAACCTTTGTGAATCTCAATCGCCTTATCTGTAAAATGGGCAAAAAAATCTGTTTTTTAGGGTTGTCAGAATGCTTAAATAATGATGTAAAAACACACAGCACATAACAGGTACTCAACAAGTGGTAAACTATTATTCTATATTCATCTCTTACAGTGGCTTCTCTTCCTCTTGCTGGTTTTTTCTTTTAATAGAGGACTTGACAATCCTCCAGGTCACTGGGTCTTAAAAACCTCCATTCTGGATGGGAGGGATGAATAAGGAGTCGTGTCAATTCTCCCAATATCTTGGATTTCATCCATCCATTGCTCTATGGATCTACTATCCACTGTGTAGTGGGTACCTGTAGGGGCATCTGGAGCCCTGAGAACCTGGAAAGGTGGTGCTGAGAGCATGTGAACGACTTCACCTTCTGAAATGCTACACAGCCACACAGACCAACTCAGTGATTACATTTCTTTGCCTTGGCAACACGGGCCTACTCTTGCCTTCGGAAGATCTGACAGGCTGTGGCTATCATAGGAATTTCTGGGGGATAAGAATAATAATATTAGTAATACATGCCAGGTACTGTTCTATAATTTAACTCATTTAATACTCAGAAGAAATATGAGAAAAAAAATGAAAATACCATTTTTAGGAGAAGAAACTGTGGCACAGAGAGATTAAGTCATTTTCCCAAGGTTATAGGACCAATATGCAGCCAAGCTGGGACTCAGACCTAAGCCATCTGGCTTCAGAATCTCTTTTCCCAACCACACTGCTATTCCACCTGTACTAGAAAAGTACATTTCTGCCCCCATCTTTCTCACCTGAGTCCAGAAAGTATCTATTCACAACTAGATCACATAGCCTACATTTTTCTATCATCATTACCAATCTCCTTGTATAATTCATCCAGATTTGCTCACTAAAGACTAGACCGTCTTAGGACGGGACCACTTACATCTTGCCAATTTCCTTTCTCAAAAACCTGTTAGCAGGTCTGACATTCATGGTTTTTCACAGTCTGGTCATTCATACTTACCCAAGCCATAATGAGAACACTGAAAAACTAGTATGTCTATACTACTTTGCTCTTTAGCAAGTGCCATGCTCACAGCTTTCCCACACATTACGTCACCTAATCCTCAAAGTTTATGAGGAAACTGAGGTACAGAGAAATCAAGTAATCTGCTAAAGTGGTAGAGGGAGGATTCAAACTCAGGCAGGTTGGCTCTACAATCCCCTTTTTAATCTGAATCTATCTCTACCCCAGTCTCCAACATGAAGCCTTCAATGCAGAAAGATCTGCTCATTCATTCACATATCCATTCACTCATGCACCCAACCCGGACTAAACACATGTTTAGTATAGTGGGAATATCAAGTTAAATTAGATATATCCCCACCTTTGAGGCACTCACAGTTTAATAAGGGACACGGAAGCATACTTTTAAGTACTATGAAAGAATACTACAGAAGCACAGAAAGCCAGTGAAATAAATTGGTGGTAGGTGGTATGAAAGAGTGTTAGGTAAGGCATCTGAAAGGGATGACACCCAATGGGCAGAGGGAACAACCTGTGCAAAGGCACAGAGGCATGAGACAACATGATGTACCTAAGTGAATTACAAGCACCATAGTGCAATAGTATGGCTGGTGCAAAACAAATGCATGAGAGCCTGGTAGGAGGTTAGAGAGGAGAGGTGACTACATACCAAATTAAGAGGACCCTGGGTGCTTTGTCAAGGATTTCCCCTCTCATTTCCCTCTCATGTTCCTTCTAAAAGCTTAGCCTGCCAACCCCCTCCCAAGTTTTGAATTCTCTTCTTTGAGGTCAGCTCTGACCAAACCAAACAGAAGTGAGCTCCTCAGAAGGCACTAGAAGTAGTTTTCACAACTTTAATTTATCTGTTTATTTAGAAGAGTAAAATCCCCCTCCCTCCTTTTTTTCCCAAATTACATCTTAGATGGCACCAGGATATACATAACAGAAATTCTGGTCAAAGAAGGCCTGCCTGGCCTGCTTGGTCTCTGCTGTTTCACAATAGCCACTGAGACATTTCTTAAGCAACTCTAGAGCTCCATTTAACAGCATATTAAAAACATCATTCTATTAAATTTTATTTAAATAGGATATAATCATTAAATTATATAAACATTTAACTATTTTACTGAAATAGCAAGTAACAGGAAATTTGAAGTTAGAGGATATGAGTTTGAATCTTGTCTCCTCTATTTACTGGCTTTATTATCCTGGACTAGTCACTTAAAGACAGCCTCATTTTCTTCACCTGCAAAATTATGAAAATATCATCTATTGAACAGGGCTACTGGGCAGATTATTTGAAACATTGTACATGGAAGTACTGAACGTAAAGCAGATGCTCAACAAATGCTCTAAGCAATAGGATGTTGCCTAAAGAGCCAAGGGGATGTTGATAAGGGGAGAATCAGAAAATTCAACTCCAACTGCTCCCAGGGTTGCTGAGCACAGTATACACTTTAATTTTGTTAAAGTTAACAAAGTTAAAGAACTTTGCAAAACTGTAACCTGCTGGGAGGTCAAGTTGATTCTAATGAAGTGACCCTTTAGAACAAAAATCAGGGGTGAAGTTTTCTTGGGAAGTAGGGAGTAAATATTAAGGCAATAATATTTGGTATACCTCTGGTTCTTTCTTTTATTGTGAATTCCTCCTTCTAGTCATTTTGCCCAGAGAAGAATGGATGACAAGAGAACAAAATAAAAAATATCAACCAAACCCAAGTGACATACTCATATGTGGAATGTAAGAAATAGCATAGAGAATCATAGGGGAAGGGAGGGAAAACTGAATGGGAAGTCATCAGAAAGGGAGAAAAACCATGAGAGACTCTTAACTACAGGAAATAAACTGAAGGCTTCTGGAGGGGAGTTGGGGGAGGGGATGAGGTAATTGGGTGATGGGAATTAAGGAGGGTACATGATGTGATGAACGCTGGGTGTTATGCATAGCTGATAAATTACTGAACACTACATCTGAAACTAATGATGTACTGTATGTTGGATAATTGAATTTAAATTAAAACTAATAGTAATATTGGTATAGAGGACAAGGAAAGCCTCTCCCCAAAAAAACAAATTCTGATACTGGTTGAGAGATTCAGAACTCAAATAAACTCAGCTGGTAACCTCCTCGGGGCTTCATCTGAAGGCAAAAGCTCTCATTCAAGAACAGAGAGAAGTTGGCCTGCTTGGTCTCCACTGGCTCCCAGTGGCAGTCTCTGAGACATTTCTACTTTTTTTCCTAAAGGCAAATAGGGATCAGTAGCAGGGCTATTATTACCTGGGTGTCAGCACCTACCTGCTGGGCTAGCTTCGCAGCTGCTGCAGCCAAGCCTGTCTCAATGGAAGCTACCCGGGTCCCCTCACGCACTGGACGGTCCTGCTTTGGTAGAGTTGGGGTCACACGGGCTGCAGAGGAAACAGGATGAAAACATTTATCTGAATATCAAGCATATTCCCTACCTCTGAGCCTCCCCGAAAGGTGGTCTCATCGGTCTCCCAGGTTGTAGGTTTTTACAAAGTCTGATTTTGTTTCCCATCAGGTAAGAAACTCATTTACAAATGCTCAAAGTACACAAAGCACAAAATGATTATAGGATAAAAGTTAACTTTCCTGAACTGGCATTTAAGGTTGTCCATGTTCTGCTCCTGGCTTACCTACCTTCTCAGCCTTTTTCTACACACATATTCTCAGCTTCTCTAGACAGAATGGATTCCTTATTCTACCTGCAGAATATGTACAGCTCATCCTCTCGCCCCCTGCCTTCACCCTCAGCATCCACACTACCTAGAGTACCCTTTTTCCTTTGTCCACCTCTCCAAAACCTGACCATCCTTCAAAGGTAAGCTGAAATCAACCTTCTATACACAAACCTCTAGGATCTCTCTTGCTCACACTGACCTCGACCTCTCCCTCTCCTGAACTTAAGATGTATACCAGTCACTTAATATATAGCACCATACCGTCTTCTCTCATTCCCTAACTTTGATGTGCTGTTGTGGATATGTTATTTTGCCAACCCAACAGGCTATGAGCTCCTGAAGAAGACTATCTTCTTGCATAACCCTTTTGCCTTAACAACTTCGAATCAAAAAATTTATTTAAAAAAATAGTTATTTATCCCACATTTTACACAGTTGAGTATATTTTACCAACCAGACCCAGATGATGAAGGAAAGCTCCTGTCTGTAGAAGAATGCCCACTAATAAATGTAGAAGGAATGACAAAACTGGAAAATCACAGGTTTGCAAGTCATAATAAAACAACTGATTCTAGGGACCTGGATAGTACCAAACTATTACCTCACATGTTACTTGCTAGTCTCAACAAGGAAAAAACTAACTTTACAATGGTGAGATCATATCACTTCCTTAACCAAGTGTTAACATGACTGCTGAATTCATGTACCTCCTAATACAATGCAATATGAAATTCACAGCATCACCTTGGAAGTAGTTTTGCCAAAGACCTAAAATCAAGTAAGTGGTTCATATTACTTATAGTCTTTAGGAAACAGAGATAAGAGAACAAGTTAAATGATACCATGAGAAAACCACCAGACATTCTACAAGATAACTGGCCTGGTTTTATTAAAAAGACAATGTCATGAGGAAGCAAACGAACAAATCTAGAAGGTGGGATGGGTCACAGGACAATTATACTACTTTTTACAACAAATAAATAGCACAAAACAAAAAAAGGGGGAATGCTCTAGATTAAGAGAGACTCAAAAGGCATGACAGCCAAGTGCTATGTGAACTCTGCTAGATCCTGATTTAAACAAACCCACTGTAAAAATACCTTTTTTTGGATAGATAATTGAGGAAATTGTATTATGGACTTAGGATTAAAAAATGTACAGGAATTATCAAATTATTATGAATTTTGTTATGTATGATAACAGGATTGTGGTTATATGAGAAGATGTTTGTATTTTTTAGAGATGTATATTAAAGTACATTGAGAATGGGGAAATGACACAATATCTAGGATTTCCTTTAAAGAAGAATTTGGAAAAAAGGGAAATAATAGATGATTCAAACATGGCAAAATCTTGGTAACTACTGATTCTTAGTGGTGGGTGTATGGGAATTTATTGTACTATTCTATTTTTAATTAATGAAAAAGTCAACGTCACAGGAAAAAAGAGGAGGTAGTGGTACCAATCTAGATTTGAAGATTGCCTGGTTGGTTAGCTATTATATTTTTAAAGATTTTTTACTTATTTATTTATTTCACAGAGAGAGAGAAAGAGAGATCACAGGTAGGCAGAGAGACAGGCAGAGAGAGGGGGAAGCAGACTCCCTGCTAAGCAGAGAGCCCGATATGGGGCTCGATCCCAGGACCCTGAGATCATGACCTGAGCCGAAGGCAGAGGCTTAATCCTCTGAGTCACCCAGGTGCCCCTGGTTAGCTGCTATTATTATTATTATTATTATTATTATTATTATAAAAACCTTTCTGTAATAAGCAATTCAGGAGGCTGAAGTCCTTTCTTTAAGGGTGGTATTTGTTCAAAAATGATCTGAAGCAAGAACAACAAAGGGGACAAGGGGTAGCAGGTTTATTGGAACAAATTATTGCTGAGAACTTCCCTAATCTTGGGAAGGAAACAGGCACTCAAGTCCAACAGGCACAGAGAGTTCCCCTAAAAATCAACAAAAACCAGGCCAACACCAAGACATGAGAGTGAAATTTGCAAAATACAAAAAACAAAGAGAGAATTCTGAAAGAAATTAGGGATAAAAGGTCTTTAACCTACAAGGGTGGACACTTAAGGTTAGCAGCTGACATGTCCACAGCTGACATGGCAGGTCAGAAAGAAGTGGCATGATACATTCAACGTGCTAAATGTGAAAAATATGCAGCCAAGAATACTTTATCTAGCAAGGCTGTTGTTCAGAATAAAAGGAGATATAAAGAGTTTCCAATACAAGCAAAAACTAAAGGAGTTCATGAACACTAAACCAGTTCTGCAAGAAATATTAAAGGGAACACTTCCAGCAGGAAAGAGAGACCAAAATGGAACAGGAACTTTATAGGTAATGCAGTGCCAATTAAATTCCTATCTATCAATAATTATTCTGAATGTAAATAGACTAAATGCTCCAATTAAAAGACACAGGGTTTGAGAATGGATTAAAAAAAAACACAAAAGTCATCAATATGCTGCTTACAAGAGACTCATTTTAGAACCAAAGACACCTCCAGATTGAACCCGAGGGGGTAAAGAACCATCCGTCATGCTAATGGACATCAAAAGAAAGCTGGAGTAGATGTACTTACATCAGACAAACTAGACTTTTTTTGAGGAGGGGAAAAGGCAGAGCACGAGAGAGAATCCCAAGCAGGCTCCACACCCAAAGCAGAACCCAATATGGGCTTGATCTCCCCCAAGCCAAAAATCAAGAGTCAGATGCCCAACTGACTAAGCCACCAACTAAGCCACCCAGGCACCCCCAGACAACCTACATTTTAGACCAAAGACTGTAATAAGAGATGAAGTAGGGCACTATATCACAATAAAGGTGTCTATCCAACAAGATCTAACAACTGTAAATATTTATGCCCCTAAATTGGGAGCAGCCAAATATGTAAGTGAATTAATAACAAAATCAAAGAAACTCACTGATAATAATATAATAATATTAGGAGACTATAACAACCCACTCACAGCAACGGACAGATCATCTAAGCAGAAATTCAACAAGGAAACAATGGCTTTGAGAGGCAGGCTGGACCAGATGGACTTAACAGATATATTCAGAGCATTTCATCTTAAAGCAGCAGAATGCACATTCTTCTCGGGTGCACATGGAACATTCTCCAGAACAGATCACACACTGGATCACAGATCAGACCTCAACCAGTACAAAAAGAATGAGATCATACCATGCATATGATATTTCAGACCACAACACTATGAAACTTGAAGACAACCACAAGAAAACATTTGGAAAGACCACAAACACATTGGAGCAAATGGAAATGAATCATGACAGTCCAAAACCTTTGGGATGCTGCAAAGGCAGTCATAAGAGGGAAGTATATAGCAATCCAGGCCATACTCAGGAAGTGAGAAAAGTCTCAAATACACAACCTAACCTTACACCTAAAGAAACTGGAAAAAGAACAGCAAATAAAGCCTAAAGCCAGCATAAGGGAAATAATTAAGATCAGAGCAGAAATAAGTAATACAGAAATTAAAAAAAAAAAACCATCAGTAGAACAGATAAATGAAACTAGAACCTGGCTCTTTGAAAGAATTAACAAAACTGATAAACCCTTAGTCAGACTTATCAAAAAGAGAAAGGACCCAAATATATAAAATCACAAATGAAAGAAGAGAGATCACAATTAACACTGAAAAATATAAATGATTATAAGAAAATACTATAAGCAATCATATGCCAACAAATAGGGCAATCTGAAGAAACTGATACATTCCTAGAAACATATAAACTACCAAAAGAGAAACAGGAAGAAATATAGAAGCTGAACAGATCCATAATCAGCAAAGAAATTGAATCAGTAATAAAAAATCTCCCAAAAAAATAGGAGTCCAGGGCCGGAGGGCTTCCAAGGGGAATTCTACCAAACATTTAAAGAATTAATACCTATTCTTCTGCAACTTTTCCAAAAAAATAGAAATGGAAGGAAAACTTCCAAACTCATTCTACAAGGTCAACATTACCTTGATTCTAAGACCAGACAAAGACCCCACTAAAGAATTACAGGCCAATACCCCTGATGAATATGGATGCAAAAATTCTCAACAAAATACTAGCTAATGGAATCCAACAGTCCATTAAAAGGATTACTCACCATGATCAAGTGAAATTTATTCCTCGGCTGCACAGGGGTGGTTCAATATTCACAAATCAATCAATGTGATTTTTGGCATTAATAAAATAAAGAATAAAAACCATATGATAGATGCAGAAAACTCACTTGACAAAACACAGCATCCTTTCCTGATAAAAACCCTCAACAAAGTAGGAATAGAAGGAACATACCTCAACATTGTAAAGTCCACATTAGAAAGACCCACAGCTAATATTATCCTCAATGAGGAAAAACTGACACCTTTTCCCCTAAGGTCAGGAACACGACAGGGATGTCCACTCTTGCCACTGTTGTTCAACATAGTACTAGAAGCCCTAGCCTCAGCAATCAGACAACAAAAAGAAACGGAACACATCCAAACTGGCAAGGAAGAAGTCAAACTTTCACTCTTCATATATGACATGATACTCTGTAGAAAACCAGAAAGACTCCACCAAAAAAACTGATACAAGAATTCAGCAAAGTCACAGGATATAAAATCAATATACAGAAATCTGCTGCATTTCTTTTTTTCTAAAGATTTTATTTATTTATTTGACAGAGAGAGAGATCACAAGTAGGCAGAGAGGCAGGCAGATAGAGAGAGGAGGAAGCAGGCTCCCTGCTGAGCAGAGAGCCCGATGTGGGCCTCAATCCCAGGACACTGAGATCATGACCTGAGCTGAAAGCAGAGGCTTTAACCCACTGAGCCATCCAGGCACCCCAAATCTATTGCATTTCTATACAGCAATAATGAAGCAGGAAAAGAGAAATCAAGAAATTGATCCCGTTTACAAGTGCACCAAAAATCATAATGCACCTAGGACTAAACCTAACCAGAGGTAAAAGATCTGTATGTTGAAAACTATAGAACACTTATGAAAGAAATTGAAGCAGATAAAAAGAAATTGAAATATATTCCATATCCTTGGATTGGAAGAGCAAATATTGCCAAAATGTCTATACTACCCAAAGCAATCTACACATTCAATGCAATCCCTATCAAAATAACACCAGCATTTTTCACAGAGCTGGAACAAACAATTCTAAAATTTGTATGGAACCAAAAAGACCCTGAAGAGCAAAAGGAATTTTGTTGAAAAGCAAAATGGGAAGTATCAAAAATCCAGAACTGCGCTGTATTACAAAGCTGTAATCATCAAGACAGCAGGGTACTGTCACAAAGACATATAGATCAATGGAACAGAAAAGAGAACACAGAAATGGAGCCACAACTGTATGGCCAAGTAATTTTTGACAAAGCAGGAAACAATAGCCAAAGGAAAAAAGAATGTGAAAAATAAAACTGGATCCTTTTCTTATACTACCCACGAAAATAAATTCAAAATGGATTAAAGACCTAAACGTGAGACAGGAAACCATCAAAATCTTAAAGGAGAACACAGGCAACAACCTCTTTGACCTCAGCTGCAACAACTTCTTAGTAGATACCTCTCCAGAGGCAAGGGAAACAAAAACAAAAATGAAGTATTGGGACATCATCAAGATAAAAAGCTTCTGGACAAGAAGGAAACAACTGACAAAACTAAAACGAAACTGACAAAATGCGAGATCTTTGCAAATGACATACTGGATAAAAGGTTAGTATCCAAAATCTACAAAGAAATTCTCAAGCTCAATCCAGTTAAGTGGTCAAAAGACATGAATAGACACTTTTCCAAAGAAGACATCCAGATGGCTAACAAACACTTGAAAAGATGCTCAACGTCACTTATCATCAGGGAAATACAAATCAAAACTCAACTGTACCCTGCAAAATGTCTTTTAAAATTTTTTTAAATTTAAATTCAATTTAGTCCTTGAATAGAAGCTGGTTTGAATAAGCAAATTACAAAATATTTTAGGTACAATTGGGGGGAAATGTGAATAAGGATTTGGTACCAAATGATACAAGAAAATAGATGTTGCTTTACTCAGGTGTCGTAAAATTGTACTATGGTTATAGAAGAAAATGCCATTTTCATAGAAATGCATACTGGACTATTTAGTATATTATGAAGGATGACAACAGCAAAAATGGCAAAGTTAACACTCGCTCCTGAATTAAAACAACGAAAAAAACTGGTTAAAAAATGTCAGAATAAATTTTTTCAGAACTCTGGAAATTAACTAAAGGCTTATAGCAAATGCTTCAATGAAGAATTCTAGTGGGGAAGTGAAGGTTGTGGAACAGGGGTGAGAGGGAAAGATTTTACCATATACCCACATATAAGTTTTGTCCTTTTGGAGTTTAATGGGGATACATCCTAAGTAAATAATCAGAGAAACCAACACATATAAATATATGACCCCAAATGTGAATTTGGCAATAGGCTAAATGCCTCACATTAAAGAAGTTAGGTAAATCAGGTATATCCACAGGATAAAGTATCTTGTGGCCATTAAAATAGTTATAAACAATGGCATAAGGATATACTTAGAAAATAATATTTAAAAGGCCAGGTATATGTATTGGTTTTCAACTTTTACAGTCAACCCCTAGTTAACATAGAGTATTACTCACAAGGCAGTGTAAATGTTAACAACTTTGACAATGTAAGGGAAAATGTGCAGCTCACAGAAGGTTGGCAGAAGAAAAAAAGAATAGTATACTAATGTCTGTATCTTAGAAAGTGGGTAATCAAGAGGGGGTGACAGAGTTGAGAGAAAGAGAAATAGAGGCTAAGTTAATGAATCAAGAAATAGTGATACACATCCTAGACATATTCAGAACATTCCATCCCAGAGCAATGGAATACACATTCTTCTCTAGTGCACATGGACATTCTTCAGAATATATCATATCCTAGGTCACAAATCAGGTCTCAGCCAGTAGTACCAAAAGACTGGGACCGTTCCCTGCATATTTTCAGACCACAACTCTGAATAAAGAACTCAGCCACATGAGGAAAGTTGGAAAGAACTCAAATACATGGAGACTAAAGTGCATCCTACTAAAGAATGAATGGGTCAACCGGGAAATTAAAGAAGAATTTTTAAAAAATCATAGAAACAAATAAAAATGAAAACACAACAGTTCAAAATCTTTGGAATACAGGGATACTGAAAGTATATAGCAATACAAGCTTTTATCAAGAAATAAGAAAGGTCTCATATACACAACCAAATCCTACACCAAAAGGAGCTGGAGAAAGGACAGCAAAGAAAGCCTAAACCCAGTAGAAAAAGAGAAATAATAAAGACCAGAACAGAAATCAATGAAATAGAAACCAAAAGAACAGTAGAACAGATCAATGAAACTAGGAGCTGGTTCTTTGAAAGAATTAATAAGATTGATAAACCTCTGGCCAGACTTATCAAAAAGAAAAGAGAAAGGACCCCAAAATTCTCACCAAAATACTAGCCAATAGGATCCAACAATATATTAAAAGGATTATTCAAAAAAAAAAAAAGGATTATTCACCACGACCAAGTGGGGTTTATTCCTGGGCTGCAAGGTTGGTTCAACATCTGCAAATCAATCAATGCAATACAATACATTAATAAAAGAAAGAACAAGAACCATATGATACTCTCAATAGATGCTGAAAAAGCATTTGACAAAGTACAGCACACTTTCTTGATCAAAACTCTTCACAGTGTAGGGATAGAGGGTACAAACCTCAATATCATCAAAGCCATCTATGAAAAACCCACAGCAAATATCATTCTCAATGGGGAAAAACTGAGAGCTTTTCCCCTACGGTCAGGAACATGGCAGAGTTGTCCACTACCACCACTGCTATTCAACATAGCACTAGAAGTCCTAGCCTCAGCAATAGGACAACAAAAAGAAATAAAAGACATCGGGATTGGCAAAGAAGTAGTCAAACTCTCACTCCTTGCAGATGATATGACAGATACTTCATGTGGAAAACCCAAAAGACTCCACTCCAAAACTGTTAGAACTCATACAGGAATTCAGTAAAGGATCGGGATATAAAATCAATACACAGAGATCAGTTGCATTTCTACACACCAACAGCAAGACAGACAAAGAGAAATTAAGGAGTCAATCCCATTTATAATTGCACCCAAAACCGTAAGATACCTAGGAATAAACCTAACCAAAGAGGCAAAGAATCTGTACTCAGAAAACCATAAAGTACTCATGAAAGAAATTGAGGAAGATGTAAAGAAATGGAAAAACGTTTCATACTCATAGAAGAACAAATACTGTGAAAATGTCTATGCTACCTAGATCAATCTACACATTTAAAGCAACCCCTATCAAAATACCACCAATTTTTTTTCAAAGAAATGAGACAAATAATCCTATAATTTTTATGGAACCAGGAAAGTCCCTGAATAGCCAGAGGAATGTTGGAAAAGGAAACCAAAATTGGCAGCATCATAGTTCCAGACTTCAAGCTCTATTACAAAGCTGTAATCATCAAGACAGTACGGTACTGCACAAAAACAGACACGGATCAGTGGAACAGAATACAGAGCCCAAAAATGGACCCTCAACTCTATGGTCAACTAATCTTCGACAAAGCAGGAAAGAATGTCCAATGGAAAAAAGACAGTATCTTTAACAAATGGTGTTGGAAAATTGGACAACCACAAGCAGAAGAATGAAACTGGACCATTTCCTTACACCAAACACAAAAATAGACTCAAAATGGATGAAACACCTCAATGTGAGACAGGAATCCATCAAAATCCTTGAGAAGAACACAGGCAGCAACCTCTTGGACCTCAGCCACAGCAACTTCTTCCTAGAAACATTGCCAAAGGGATGAACTATTGGGACTACATCAAGATCAAAGCCTTTTGCACAGCAAAAGAAACAGTCAACAAAACCAAAAGACAACAGACAGAATGGGAGAAGATATTTGCAAATGACATATCAGATAAAGGGCTAGTATCCAAAATCTATAAAGAACTTATCAAACTCAACACCCAAAGAACAAATAATCCAATCAAGAAATGGGCAGAATACATGAAAGGACATTTCTGCAAAGAAGACATCCAAATGGCCAACAGACACATGAAAAAGTGCTCAATATCACTCAGCATCAGGGAAATAAATTTCAAAACCACAGTGAGATACCACCTCACAACACAACAGTCAGAATGGCTAAAACTAACCAGTCAGAAAACAATAAGTATTGGCGAGGATGCAGAGAAAGGGGAACCCTCCTACACTGCTGGTGGGAATGCAAGCTGGTGCAACCACTCTAGCAGCAATGTCCACAATAGCCAAACTATGGAAAGAGCCTAGATGTCCATCAACAGATGAATGGATAAAGATGTCACACACACACACACACACACACACACACACACACACACACACACACACACAATGGTATACTATGAAGCCATCAAAAAAACAACCAAATCTTACCATTTGTAATGACATAGATGGAACTAGAGAGTATTATGCTAAGTGAAATAAGTCAGTCACAGAAAGACAATTATCATATGATCTCTCTGATATAAGATATTTGAGAGGCAGAGCGGGGTACTGTAGGGGGAAGGGAGGGAAAAATGAAACAAGATGGAATCGGGTTGGGAGACAAATCATAAGAGACTCTTATTTCAGGAAACAAACTGAGGGTCCTGGGGGCGGGTGGAGGGATGGGGTGGCTGGGCGATGGACACTGGGGAGGGTATATAGTATGGTACGTGCTGTGACTTGTGTAAGACTGATGATTCACAGACCTGTACCTCTGAAACAAATAATACATTATACATTAATTAAAAAAAGAAATAGTGGTATAAACCCTACTATCTTGAGTTTTGGAGGTAATGACCAGAAAAAAAGAAAACTAGAAGGTAGTCTCTTAGGCATGGGATTGGAGGTGAGGAAAACAGAGGTGAAGACCACTGCATTTCATCGTAAACTCCTCTGTGCTATACAATTTGTTACCAAATATACACATTAATTTGATTAAAAGTCAAAAAAATTTAAAGGAAGATATAGGATGGTATACACAGTGTAATTTCAATTACATAAACAGATACATAGGAAAAATAGATCTGAAGGGAACATATAAAAACATTAACACAGGGGCTGCCTCTGGGTAGCAGGATTAAGGCTGGTTTCTTCCTTATACGTTCTTCTATTTTCTGTATTTTCTACCTTTTCTATTTTGCTAATCATTCAGAACTATAGGGAAAAATACAATCAGAAAATAGTAAGATTTGCTGACTGACTCACTAAGAGAACACTTCCAAGCATTACCCTACCACCCCACTCCCCTGACCCCCAGCAAACAGCAGAAAGGCCAGACAGGATGGATGGGACCAGCAGGGGATTTCCTGGGGGGGACCATGGGTACTGAGGTGCAGCACCCTCTGCAGCACACTGTTGCAGTAAGGCTTTCAACTTGCTCACATCTCCCTGTATGCAGAGGAGGATTCTGCAGCTCCCTCTCTTGAGAGATGTAAGCCATACCTCCACCCCTGGAATTGAGGCTTAACCATGTAATTTGCTTTGGCTAGTGGGACAACAGAAAACATGACACCGGCAGAGGCTTGAAAAGTGCTTGCAAACTAGGGCTTTCCCTCTCTTGCTAATGGACATGCTTCAGCTTTCTTATGAAAAAGTTTGTGCTGGCTTCCTGTGGACCAGGAGAGACCACACAGAGAGAGGCACTAGGCACCCTAAATTAGGTCTAGACTCCTGAAGTCTTTTTAGACCACCAGGCTGGAGCCACGCCAGTCCAGACCACAACAATAACTTAGCCAATCTACAGAATCATGAGAAATGATCTACTGTTGTTGTTCTAAGCCATTAAGTTTGGGGTAGTTGATAAGCAGCCAAAGGCTAACTGACACACCTTCCAATGTGAAAACCACCCAACCAGTGAGATGAATAAAATTCTTGTATTACACTCTAAATTCCATGTTCAGCTCAACAGTCATTCCTTCTTCCTTCCTCAGATGGCCTCTCAGCCAGTACAAGTGACAGTCTAAAGAGTCTTGGGCCTTGTGGAGTTCAACAGTCAGCAGAATTGCCCTCATTTGATAACATATTACCAAAGGTTTGGGATAATGGTAGCAGAATGTTCTTAGAAGCCCCAGACTGCTAGGTGGAATCTGCTCAAGGTCTTCTTTTCATCTTAAGCCATATAACATCAGAAGCAACATGCTCGGTCACCTCTGACTTTGCTGACCTTAGTGTGTGAAATGTGTCTTATCGATCATTTTCCCTCCAGCACCTAACACGGTACCCTGGCATACAGGTGGTACTCAATAAATGTTTGCTGAATAAACAAATGAGTGGCTGAATCATGTCTTCTCATGTTATGTATCCCAACTACATCCAGCCTATTTTCCCCAAACCATACCTACAGAGTTTAAAGACAGAATACTGGGTCACCTTTAGGACTCCATGGAGCATCATCTGAATTCTTCTTTTTCTTGGGTCGAGATTTCAAAGCAGGATCATCATCATCAGACTCCAGGGAAGGGTAAACTGCAATGAGAGGGAAAATCAGGGTAGACTGAGATTTCATCCAGAAGGGTGAAGACAGAATGATGCCTATAACTCAGCTCCTCGCACTCCCCTACAGCAGACCCTTTATTTAATACAGACTCAAGTGCAGGAATCCCCGAGTGTGCCACATACTTTTCATGTCTTTCTACTTTTGTACCTTTGCTGCAAATGTCCAAGCATCATCTAATTCTGATTCACTCACTCAGCATCCATTGAGTGAGTCACTTCATGAGTTAATTGACCCTGCAAAATTCAGCTCTAGATTCACTTCCTAAGAAGCCTTTCTTGCCTCCTAATCTGATTCAGAGGCCTCCTCAACTCTCCAGAGTATCCTGGGTATACTGCTACTGGAGTCATTTGTCATATAGTATTAGAGAGTTGAAAAGTAAATATGTCACCCCCAATTTACTGTGAGGGCAGGTATAAGTATTATTTGATTTCAAACTAAGGGAGCCTAACACAGTGCAGAGTAGGTACTCAATAAATGTTGGTTGAAATGGAAAAAGAAATACCGTATACATTATCACACAAAGGGAACAAAAAGACCACTAGTGCTGAACTGACAACAAGATTATTGAAACTGAATGATCTAAATGGCAAAACACACATGTATAGGTATCTCATGCTATACACATACACACAAACATCCAGTTTTATCACACTCTGTTCACAACCCATATGCAACACCTATAGGATTTAATGGGATAATGATGTAGATAGACCCTGCTGATAAAGTTAAACTCTGTGGCTTCTGCTTCTAAACCTAAAAGAGAAGTAAAGTGAGAATGAAACTTCTTCCTAGTGATCCTACTCCTCCTAATGACCAGCCCCAAATTTCTCTAAAATTCTGATTCATCTGATACTTACTTCTAGAAGGATCTCTTTATAGGAAAATGAGTTCATTTTTCAGGCCTTCCTTTCTTGAGCAAAGAGGTAAAACTCCTGCCTTCTGACTTTAAAATAATCAAAAAGAGGGGTCACTGATTGTCCCTCAAAAGAAATGACTGCTGATAACAGTTGTTTGAGAAATATCCCATCCTTAATAGCCCCAGTGGTTGTCAATGTTATTTTGTTGGGTCTGAAAGGATTTGCCATCTCAAGAAAAGAAGTATATAGAAAAACCTTGAGTCTAGGGATCACATATTACTTTGAAATCCTGGACTGACCCACTAGCTTTGTGCAGGAAAACTTCTCTAGATCTATCTTCACCCATAAAACTGAAATAATACTACTTGCCTTGAAAAGTTGTGAGGGTAATAAGTATAAAGTGACATACAAAAAGAAATTCCATTCTAAGGTTCATGTCTTATTCAAGAGAGGTTAAGATGCAGAAAATAAGGGAGCCTGGGTGGCTCAGAGGGTTGAGCCTCTGCCTTTGGCTCAGATCATGGTCTCGGGGTCCTAGAATCGAGGCCTGTGTTGGGCTCTCTGCTTCCTCCTCTCTCTCTGCCTGCCTCTCTGCCTACTTGTGATCTCTCTCTGTGTCAAGTAAATAAATAAAATATTTTTAAAAAGATGCAGATAGTAAGTCCAGACATTTAAAGAAAATACAAGTTAAGATACATATATTAAAAATATAAAGGTAGAAGGAGTGATGTCCCCCAAATGGAGTTAAGAGCACCAAATTTTTGTCCTTCTACTGTAGCAACCATAGAGGTAGCAAAAACTGTAAGAATAAACATTTTGGGGACTCTGGAATACATTCAAAAACGTAAAACAAGGGGAATGCTTAACAGCAACAAAAAAGTCTGATCAGTTTGGTATTTAAGTAAATTTCTGTCAAGAAATCTCAGTTGATCACTGAGGATACAGAATGGATATTTTAGTAACCACATACAAAAGGACATAGTCTACAAAAGTCCTTTGGAAAGTCACTAAATAAACAGGTTACTGTAGCTCACAATAAGCAACAACAGCAAACTCTGGGGAGGAAGGAAAATGTGACTTCCAGAGTTACCACATTATAAAATATTCAAAACGTCTCAGCTTCAGAAAAACTTATGAGGCATGCAAAGAAACAAGAAAGTATGTCCTACTTACAGGAAAAAAAAGAATTTGATTAAAAAAAACTCTCCATGAGGAAACAGACATTGGACTTACTATACAAAGGACTTTAAATCAACTGTCCCATATGATTAAAGAGAACCATATTTCAACAAAAAAACAGAATATCAATCAGGAGGTAGAAAATACAAAAAGGAAACAAACAGAAATCCTGGAGCTGAAAAGTATAATGTAGTAATGAAAAATTCACTACAGGGCTTCAATAGCAGATTTTGAGCAGGGAGAAGAAATAATCAGTGAACATAAATAATTCATAATTAAAATTATCCAGTATGATGAGCAGAAAAAAAGAAGGAAAAATGAACAGAGAAAAAGGGACCTGTGGGATGCTATCAGGCTTACCAATGTA
The DNA here is from genome assembly GCA_004023965.1 of Spilogale gracilis. Classification (NCBI taxonomy): domain Eukaryota; kingdom Metazoa; phylum Chordata; class Mammalia; order Carnivora; family Mephitidae; genus Spilogale; species Spilogale gracilis. The sequence continues at coordinate 60,366 of PITA01009787.1, forward strand.
TTCATATGGGAGTCCCAGAAGGAGAGGACAGAGAAAAAGAGGCAGAAAGACTATATGAAGGTATAACGACCAAAAACTTTCCAAACTTTATGAAATACATGAAGATAAACATCTAAAAAACTCAATAAATTACACGTAAGATAAAAGAGATCCACACTGAGCTACATTATATTCAGTCAATAGATAAAAATAGATAAAAACAAGGAGAGAATTTTGAAATCACCAAGACACAAGCAATTTGTCATCTCAGAGACTCCAAAATAAGATTAAGAATCAATTTATAGTCAGAAACAATGGAGACCAGTGGGCAGTTAGGGGTATATTTAAAACTCTGAAATAAAAAAAAACTATCAACCAAGAATAATATATTGGATAAAACTATCCTTCAAAAATGAAGGCAAATTAAGACATTCTCTAGTAGACAAAATCTAAGAGAGTCTGTCATTAGTAAATTTGCCCTTTAAGAAATACTGAATAGAGTCCATCAGGCTGAAATGAAAGGATGTTAGAGAGTAACTCAAAGTTACACAAAGGAACAAAAACCACCAGTAGAAGTAAGTACAGACGTATATATAAAAGCCCATATTGTTGTATTTGTGGTTCCTGACTCCTCTTTTTGTTTGCTATGTGATTTAGAGTTCCAATGCATATAATAATAACTTAAATCTATGTCAACAGAAACACTATATAAAGGTTTAAGCTGGGACAAAAATAAAAGATGCAGCAAGACAACTGTACAGTGTCTCTGTATACTATGGAAGTGAAATGGTACTGATTCAAACTAAACTTACAAAGTTATAGTTAAGATATTAATTATAATCTCCAGGGCTTACCCTATGAAGAAACAACCTAAAAAACATTTTAAAAAATGTGTGTGTGGGGTGTCTGAGTCGCTCAGTTGGTTAAGCGACTGCCTTTGGCTCAGGTCATGATCCCGGAGTCCCAGGATCAAGCCCCACATTGGGCTCCCTGCTCGGTGGGAAGCCTGCTGCTCCCTCTCTCACTCCCCCTGCTTGTGTTCCCTCTCTAGCTGTGTTTCTCTCTGTTAAATGGATAAATAAAATCTTTTTTAAAAAATGAGCAGTGAATCAAATCAGTACACTACAAAAAATCAATTAAACACAAAAGAAAGCAGTAACAAGGAAATAAGAAACAAAATGATACAATACATGGAAAACAAATAGTAAAATAGAAATAAGTCATTCCCTATTGGTAATCACTTTAATTGTAAATGGATTAACTAAACTAAATCCAAAGCTAACAGAAGGAAGGAAATAATAAAGACTTAAGCAGAGATAAATTAGAGAATAAAAAACAACACAGAGAATTAGTGACACCAAAAGTTGGTTCTTTGAAAAAAGATCAACAACATAGGCAAGTATTTCACTAGAGTGACAAAAAAAAAGGAGAAGACACAAACACCTAAAATGAGAATTTAAAGTGGGGACATTACTGCAGACCTTCCAGAAATAAAAAGAACTGTTAGAGAATATTATGAATAATTGTATGCCAACAAATTAGATAAACTATATATAATGGACAAATTCCTAGAAGCACACAAATCACCTATACTGACTTAAAAAGAAACAGAAAATCTCAACTAACCTATAGCAAATACAGAGTTTGAATCACTAATCAAAAAGCCTCCAATGGGGGTGCCTGGGTGGCTCAGTTGTTTAAGCGACTGCCTTCGGCTCAGGTCATGATCCCGGAGACCAGGGATCGAGTCCCACATCGGGCTCTCTGCTCGGCGGGAAGCCTGCTTCTCCCTCTCATTCCCCCTGCTTGTGTTCCCTCTCTTGCTGTGTTTCTCTCTGTCAAATAAATAAAATCTTTTTTAAAAAGCCTCCAACAAAGAAAAGTACATGACTAAATGGCTTCATTGATTTTTACGAAGCATTTAAAGAAAAATTAACATGAATCCTTATCAAATTCTTTCAAGAAATAGAAGAGGAGGGAACACATTCTAACTCATACCTATGAGGCTCTCACATCAAAGCCGGAAAAAGATACTACAGGAAAAGAAAACTATAGACAATATGCTTTATGAATATTAAAGCAAAAATCTTCAATCAAATACTAGCAAATTCAGCAGTCTATTAAAACGATTAGACACCATGACCAAGAAGAATTTATCCCAGGAATGCAAGAGTGGTTCAAAGTAAGAAAATTAATCAAACAACAAAATTAATCATGATGGATTAAGAAAATGTGGTATATGTGTAATGGAATACTAGTCAGCCATAAAAAAGAAGGAAATCCTACCACTTGAAACAACATGGACAGGCCTTGTGGATATTATGCGAAGGGAAATAAGTCAGAGAAAGTCAAATACTGTATGATCTTGCTTATATGTGAAATCTAAAAGAAAAAAATCTGAATTCATAGAGAAAGAGATCAGATTTGTGGCTACCACAGGCAGAGATTGGACAATGAGGGAATTAAATGAAGTTGGTCAAAAAGTAAGGATTAGTGTACAACATGACAACTATAGTTAATACAACTGTCCAGTTTATTTGAAACTTGCTATGAGAATATATCCTAAAAGTTCTCATTACAAGGGAAAAAAACCTCTTTTTTTTCTTTTTTTGTAACTATATGAGACCATGGATGTTAACTAAACATACTGAGGTAATTATTACACAATATATGTAAGTCGTGTCTTTATACCATATACTTTAAACTTATACAATGCTGTATGTCAATTTTTTCTCAATAAAAGTGAAAGAAAAGTAAAGGAAAAAGGAATATTTTTCAAAATTAGATGAAAGAAAAATTAAATTCATTTGAGGTCTAATGACATAAATATATTTCCTTTTCTAAAAAATGGAAAGTCAATATAATATACACATGATCATCTCAGTTGAGGCAGATAAAGAATGACAAAACCCATCATCCATTCAAGATAAAAACATTTAGAAAACTAGAAAAGGGCACTTCTTTAATACAATAACAAGCACTTATGAAAACCCACAGCTAATATCACACTTAAAAGTGAAAGACTAGGGTCACCAGGGTGGCTCAGTTGTTAAGCATCTGACTTTGGCTCAGGTCATGATCCCAGGATCTTGGGATCGAGCCCCACATTGGGTTCCCTGCTTATCAGGAAGCCTGCTCCTCCCTCTCCCAGTCCCTGTTTGTATTCACTCTCTCGCTGTCTCTCTCTCCCTGTCAAATAAATAAATAAAATATTTTTTAAAAAAAGTGAAAGACTAGGGGTGCTTGGGTGGTTCAGTCAGTTAAGTGTCTGTCTTTGGCTCAGGTAATGATTCCAGGGTCCTGGTAGGTAGTCCATGTCCACTTTCCTGGTTAGGGAGGGGGGCCTGCTTCTTCCTCTTCCTCTATTGCTCCCCACACCCTGCTTGTGCTCTCTGTTAAATAAAATCTTTAATAAAAGTGAAAGACTAAAAGCTTTCCCTGAAGATCAAGAATGAAGCAAATATGCCCACTTTCAACATTACTGTTGAAGAATGTACTAGAAAATTCTATCCAGAATAATCAGGCAATAAAAAGAAATAAAAGGCATCCAAATTGGAAAGATATAAAACTCTATTTGCAGATGATCTTACTCTTTGTAACAAAAAAACTCTAAAGAATCTTCAAAAATCTATTAGAGCTAATAATAGAAATCAGTAAAGTTGCAGGATATGAGATCAATATAAAAATCAATTGTATTTCAGGATGCTTGGGTGGCTCAGTAGGTTAAGTGTCTGCCTTTGGCTCAGGTCAGGATCCCCTGATCCTAGGATGGAGTCCTGCATCAGGCTCCTGGCTCAGCAGGGAGCCTGCTTCTCCCTCTGCTTATGCTCTCTCTCTCTCTGACAAATAAATAAGTAAAATCTTTAAAAATATATCAGTTGTATTTCTATACACTAGCAAAGAACAATCTATAAAAATACTATGAAAACAACTCCACTTACAATAGCATCAAGAAGAATAAAGCAAATAAGAATAAATTTTAACCAAGTAGGTATGAGACTTATATACTGAAAACCATAAAACATTACTGAAATTAAAGCCCTAAATAAATGGAAAACCAGCCTATGTTCATTGATTGGATGCCTTATTATTGTTAAGATGACAATAATACCCAAAGCGTTCTATAAATTCAATGCAATTCGTATTAAAATACCAATGGCTTTTTTTTTAAAAAGCTGATCCCAAAATTCCAACAGGACCCAGAATAGCAAAAACAATCTTGAAAAAGAATGAAGTTGGAGGATTCCATTTTCCAATTTTAAAACTTACTACAGTGATCCACACATTGTAGTACTGGCATGAAGATAAACATATATATCAATGGAATAGAACTGAGTCCAGAGGAAAAAAAACCTACATCTATAGTCAATTGATTTTTTTTAAGAAAGAGAGAGCAAGAGAAAGAGTTCATGGGTGAGCAGAGGAGGCAGGGAGGGAAGGGCAGAGGAAGAGATAAGAGTGAGAATCTTAAGCAGGCTCCAAGCGCAGTGCAGAGCCCAATGCAGGGCTTGAACTCACAACCCCGATGTCATGATCTGAAGTGAAATCAGGAGTAGAATGCCTAACCAACTGGCCCACCTTCCAGGAAGCCCTAATCAACTGATTTTTGAGAAGGGTGCCAAGACCATCCTATGGGGATAGGACAGTCTCTTTAAAAACTGATGTTACACAGGGGCACCTGAGTGGCTCAGTCAGTTACGCATCTGCCTTTGACTCAGGTTATGATCTCAGGGTCCTGGGATTGAGACCCGAATCAGGCTCCCTGCTCAGCAGAGAGTCTGCTTCTCCCCCTGCCCCTCCTCCCTGCTTGTACTCTCTCTTTCTCCCAATCTCAAATAAATAAATAAAATCTTTTTTAAAAAATCTAAAAAAATAAAAACTGGTGTTATACAAAGAAAAATAATAAAATTTTAACTCAACTGATAAATTAATATCAAATATTAAAATTTATTCAAACAATCCAAATGAGAGGGAGAAATAAGAGAGAGAGAAACAAAAAGCAGAGAAAACAAATATAAATGACATAATGGTAAGCCTTTATCTGAACATATCATTAGCTACATTAAATGTAAATGGTCTAAAAACAGATTATCAATAAGGATTTTTTTTTAAAAAACTGTAAGATTCAACTAAATGCTGGCTACAAAAAAAAACACATTAAATAAAATCATATAAGTAGGTTAAAAATAAAAGAAGAGAACAGTAACTAAAATTCCCCTGAAAAATATCTAGTGTTGTATGTATTCTTAATTTGTCAAAATGTCATTGTTTCTTATTCAGTGCCACATCTGAGATCTGTAAGTTTCTGTGTGTGAATCTAGCTTATTATTTCTGACTGTGCTAACATTTATCACCCTTGACTTCTCCTTTCCCCAAGGGATGGGCTTCAAGGCCCCCTATAGGAATATTGGCATACTTGTCTCCTGATGGATTTGTGGGAGACACTGTCTGGGCTACATGTTTCACAGTGAGATTTCACGATTAATGTCACCAGACTGCATCAGTTTGGTCCTGCCATGTCCCTGCAAGCACTGAAGTCAGAATTCTAAATTACACTAAGTGATTATGTGGTTGTATCTATTTGCATTTTCCTGCTGGTAAGTGAGGTGTAGAGATGTTTCCTGACCTCCAATGAATGGGTCAGTTCAATCTTTGAAGCTTATTTTCCTTTCTTTTTTTCAAACAGTGAACAACAGTTTCTTCTTGGACTGGTTGAGAGAAATGAGGCCTCATCTTATTCTAAATTATTTCAGCAAACTGTGGTGAGAACAGATTCAAGCTCTTTTTCTCTTAATTCTGTGTGACTGTGAATCGAATATCACTTGGGAACCAAAGATAAATGACACAGACTGAGTTCTGGGTTATGACAAATATAAATGAATGAATGAACAAATAAATAAATGAGGATAGAAAAAGATAGACCAAACCAACATTAATTTAAGAAATCTGGATTGACTATTAAGTAACTTTACACCAAGTAAAATTACCTGGGATAGGAAATAACATACTAACATAAATGACAAGAAGACATAACCATCAGTCAACTTGACCCAACACTAGTAGAATACACATTCTTCCTAAGTTCACAATGCAAAATTATCAACATAAACTAAACCCTGAGTAATAAAACAAATGGTAGTAAATATTAAATAAAACCCAAAGCAGGTCCTTTGAGAAGATCCACTGAATTGATAAAATGCCAGCAAGAAGGACAAAGAAAAAAAAGCCAAGACACAAATTACTAATACCAAGAACAAAAAGAGAAATATGCTGAAGACTTCATAGACATCCAAAGGATAATAGGAAGACACTACAAACAACTCTGCACCCATAAATTCTAAAACTTAGCTGAAAGGCATCAATTGACTGAATGATACAAACTATCAAAATGCACCCAAAGAGAAACAGATAAACTGAATAATCCTATACCTACTACGGAAAATAAAACCACAGTTAAAACCTGAAAAAGAAATACCTAGGCCCAGGTTGTTTCACCCACAAATTCTACCAAATGTTCAAAAAAGAAAACTGCTAATTTTACACACTGGCTTCTACAAAACAGAAGAGAAGGGAGTATTTCCTAGTTCATTCTTTGAGGCCAGCACTGCCCTGATACCAACACTAAAGTCAGAGAGTGAAAGAAAATAAAATTACAGGCCAGTATCCATCATAAACATAGACACAAATATCCTCAGTGAAATTCTAGTAAATCAAATCCAGTAATATATAAAAAGAATAATACACCATGATCAAGTAAGGTCTACACTATAATTTTAAGTCTGGTTCAGTATTTGAAAACCAGTCAATGTAACCCACCATATTAACAGACAAAAGAAGAAAAACCATGTGATCATATCCACTGAGAGAACAAAAACACTGGGCAAAATTCAACACCCACTCATAAACAAACTCTCAGCAAAATATAGAAAGGAACTTCCTTAACCTGATAACCTATAGCTAACATCATAATACTGAAAAAACTGAATGCTTTCCTCCTTAGATTGGAAACAAGTAAGGGTGTTCACTCTCACCACATTGTGCTGGAAGTCCCAGCAGGAACAAAAAGGCAAGAAACAAAAAGACTTACAGATTAGAATGAAATGAATAAAATTGCCCATATTTGCACATGACATGATCATCTATACAAAAAATCCCAAGAATATATTTTAAAAACTCCTAGAATAAGTAAATACACTAAGGTTGCAGGATATAAGGTCAACATACAAAATCAACCACATTTATGTTTCCTATCATTAAACGATTAGAAACTAAATGTTAAAAAAGGTACCATTTATAGCTCCAAAAAATACAGTACTATGGGATAAATCTAACAAAGTATGTGCAGGATCTGTATGTAAAATCTATAAAATACTGATGAAAGATATTTTTAAAAGACTAAATACAGAGGGGATAACATATAAATAGAACACTTGATACCTAAGATGCCAATTGTCTTCCAGTCATTGTAGAAACAGTCTGATGATTTTTTCAAAGAGCTAAACACAGAATTACCATATGACCCAGAAATTTGACTCAGGTATATATGCCCACATCAAATGAAAACATGTCCACACAGGAACAGATGCAAATGTCTATAGCAGCATTATTCATAATGGCCAAAAGGTGGAAATAACCCAAATGCCTAACAGCAAACTAACAGATAAACAAATTGTGGCACAGCTATACAATGAAATACTATTTATCCATAAAAAGGAACATACTGATATGTGCTACAATCTAGATGAACCTTGAAAATGTACACTAAAGAAAAGAAGTCAGACACAAAAGATCACATATTACATGATTACTTTCATATGAAATATCGATAATGGGGATATCCATACAGACATGTATCTTTTCTGACTAGTATGAAACTAGAACTCAATCACAAGAATAATTCTGAAAAGAGCATGAATAACTGGAGGCTAAATAAATGCTATTAAACCATGAATGGGTCAACCAAGAAATCAAAGAAGAAATTAAAAAATGCATGGAAACAAATGAAGATGAAAACGTAATGGTCCAAAATCACTTGGTTGCAGAAAAAGCTATTCTAAGAGGGAAGATTCCAGAAATACAGGCCTACTAAAAGAAATAAGAAAAATCTCAATAAACATCCTAACATTACACCTAAAGAAGCTATAAAAATAAGAACAAAGGCAAGCTGAGTAGAAGGAAGGACATAATAAAGTGAGAAGAAATAAATAAAATAGAGACTAAAGAAACAACAGAACAGATCAACAAAGAGCTGGTTCTTAGAAAATATGAACAAAATGAATAAACCTTTAGTCAGATTCATCAAGGAAAAAGAGAACTCAAACAAAATCAGAATGCAGGAGGAGAAATAACCACACCATAGGAATACAAAGGATTATACGAGAATACTATGAAAAATTGTATGTCAACAAACTGGACAGCCCAGGAAAAAATGGATAAATTCCTAGAAACATATAACCTTCTATGACAGAATCAGAAAGAAATAAAAAATCTGAACTGACTGATTACCAGCAATGAAATTGAATCAATAATCAAAAAATACCCAACAAACAAGTGTAGGACCAGGTGGCTTCACAAGTGAATTCTACCAAACATTTAAAGAAGTGTTAATATCCACATATTCTTCTTGAATTATTTCCAAAATATTGAAGAGGAAGGAAAGCTTCCAAATTCATTCTGCAAGGCTCAAGGAACCATAATCCCGATACCAAAACCAGATAAACACACTAAAAAAAAGCAAACTACAGACCACTATCTCTGATAAACACAGATGCAAAAATCCTCAACAAAATAGTAGCAAACTGAATCCAACGATATGTTCAAAAAATCATTCACCATGGTCAAGTGGAATTTATTCCCATGATGTAAGGGGGGTTCAATAATCACAAACCAATCAACAGGCCACATCACATCAATAAGATAAAACCATATGATCATTTTAATAGATGTAGAAAAATCATTTGACAAAGTGCAACACCCATTCATGATATAAATTCTCAACAAAATAGGTTTAGAAGGAAGGTATACCTCAACACAATAAAGGCCATTTATGAAAAGCCCACAGCAAATATCATAGTCAGTGAGGAAAAACTGAGAGTTTTGTCCCGAAGATCAGGAATAAGATAAGGATATCCACTTTTACCACTTTTATTCAACATAGTACTGGAAGTCCTAGCCACAGCAGTCACACAAGAAAAAGAAATAAAAGGTAACCAGATTGGTAAGGAAAAGGTAAAAGTTTCCTTATTTGCAGATGACATAATATTATAACCCTTTGGATGCCTGGGTGGCTCAGTCAGTTAAGCATCTGCCTTCAGCTCAGGTCATGATCCCAGGGTCCTGGGATCAAGTCCTGCATCAGGCTCCTTGCTCAGTCAGGAGCCTGCATCTCCCTCTGCCTGCTCTGTCTGTTCTACCTGCAGCTCTCCCTGCTTCTGCTCTTTCTCTCCCTGACAAATAAATACATAGAAGCTTAAAAAAAGAGAAAGAAAGAAAAACCTAAAATATATGAGAGCTGATAAATGAATTCAGTCAAGTTGCAGGAAACAAAATTAAACATACAGAAACCTGTGTTTCTGTATATGGAAAATTAAGTAGCAGAAAGAGAAATTAAGGAAAAAAATCCAGTTACAATTGCACCAAAAATAACAAAATACCTAAGCATGAACTTAATAAAGTGAAAGACCTGTATTTAAAAAAACTATAGAAACATCATTAAAGAAATTGAAGATGACACAAACAAATGGAAAGGTATTCTATGCTCATGGATTGGGAGAACAAATAATGTTAAAATGTCCATACCACCCAAAGCAATCTATAGATTTAATGCACTCCCTTTCAAAATACCAATAACATTTTCTCACAGAACTAGAACAAATAATACTAAAATTTGCATGGGACCAAAAAAGACCCTAAACAGCCAAAGCAATCTTAAGAAAGAACAAAACTGCAAAACTGGAAGTATCACAATCCCAAATTTCAAAATATTTTACAAAGCTGCAGTAATCAAAACAGTATGGTACAGGCAGAAAAACAGATACATCAATTAATCAGAAACAATACAGAACTCAAAATAAGCCCATACTCATACAGTTAATTAATCCACAACAAAGGAGGCAAGAATATACAATAGAGAAAAGACAATCTCTTCAATAAATGGTGATGGGAAAACAGGACAGCTACATGAAAAAGAGTGAATTGGACCATTTTCACTGGACCATACACAAAAATATATTCAAAATGGATTAAGGATCAAAATGTGAGATCTGAAACCAGAAAACTCCTAGAAGTAAACATAGGCAGTAATCTCTTTGACATTGCAAGTAGGAACACTTTTCTAGGTAAGTCTCTTTGGGCAAGGGGAACTAAAGCAAAATTAAACTATTTGGACTACATCAAAACACAAAGCTTTTGAAGAGCAAAGGAAACCATCAACAAAACAAAAAGGCAACCTACAGAATGGGAGAAGATATTTGCAAATATGTTCAATAAGGGGTTAATATCAAAAAAAATATTTAAAAATTTATATAATTTAACACCAAAACCCACAAATAATCAGATTTAAAAGTGGGCAGAGGATCTGAAAGGACATTTTTCCAAATAAGACATATAAATGGCCAAGAGAAAAAAAAGGCTAAGAGACACATGAAAGATGCTCAACATCACTAATCATCATGGAAATGAAAAACAAAATCATAGTGACATATCATCTTACATCTGTCTGAATGGCTAAAATCAAAGACAAGAAGTAACAACTGTTGGCAAGGATGCAGAGAAAAGGGAACTCTTATGTATTGTTGGTGGGAATACAAAATGGTGTGGCCTCAGTGGAAAACAGTATGGAGGTTCCTCAAAATTAAAAAGAATTACCACATGATGCACTAAATCCACTACTTGGCAATTTACCCAAAGAAAATGAAACACTAACTTTAAAAGATATAAGCACTCCTATGTTTACTGCAGCATTATTTATAATAGCCATGATGTGGAAGCAACTCATCCACAGATAAGTCCATCCACAGACAAATGCACAAAGAAGATATAAGATAGATATACCTATATATCTACACACACACACACACACACACACTGGACTATTACTCAGTCACAGAGAAGAATGAGATCCTCACATTTGCAACAATGTAGAGGGACCTATAGGGTATAATGCAATGTGAAATAAGTCAGTAGGAAAAAAACAAATACCATATGATTTCACATATTTAAGAAACAAAACAAAGGAATAAACAAACAAAAAACCAGAATCTTAAATACAGAGAACAAACTGCTGGTTGTCAGTGGAGGTGGTTAGGAGGAATGAGTGAAATAGAAAAAGGGGTTTAAGAGTACCCTTATCTTTTTTAAAAAGATTTTATTTACTTATTTGGCAGAGAGAGAGAGAGACCACACAAGCAGGGGGAGCAGCAGTCATAGAAGGAACAAACTGCCCCGTGATCAGGGAGCCAGATGTGGGGCTTGATCGCAGGACCCTGGGATCATGACCTGAGCCGAAGGTCAACGCTTAACCAACTGAGCCACCCATGCACCCAAAAGTACACTTATCTTGATGATCACTGAGTAATGTACAGAATGAGTGAATCATTATATTGTATACCTGAAACTAATATAATACTCTGTTAATTAAACCTCAATAAAAAATTTGGCCAAAGTCAAATTTATTTTTTAAAGATACCTCAGAAAAGAGGATGTATGCATGAATGGCCAATAGATACATTAGGCATTAGATAAGCCATTAAATGAGCTATTCACTGTATGCTTATTAGGATGGCTAAAATAAATACAATGGCAATACCAAGTGCTGACAAGCATGTGGAATAATTGAAACTCTCATACATTACTGGTAGGAATATAAAATAGCACACCACTCTGGGAAACACCTTTGCTGTTTCTTATACACTGACCAAACAGTCCAGCAATCCCATTCTAAGGCATTTACCTAGAGAAATGAAAACTCATGTTTACACAAAAGCATGCAAGTGCATGTTCATAGCAGCTCAATTCATCATCACCCAAAGTTGGAAACAACCCAAATGTCCTTCAGTGAGTGAAAGGATACAGGAACTGGTAATACAATGAACTACAGCAATAAAAAGGAACAATCTATTGAAACACAACAACATGGATAAATCTTAAGGGCATTATGCTAAGTAATAGTGGCTAATCTGAAAATATTACAATACTGTGCAGCTTCATTTATGTGGCATCCTGGCAAAGGCAAAAACCACAGGGATGGAGAAGAGCTCAATGGTTGCCAGGCATTAGGGGTAAAGGGAGGGCATGACTACTAAGGGACAACATAAGGGAGTTTGAGGTGGTTCTGTATGCTCATTTTGGTGGTAGTTACAAGAATCTAAACATGTATAAGAACAAAGCCAATTTTACTTTGTGCTGGTTTAAAAAATAATTCAAAAATTTAATTAAATTTAAATTTAAAAAAATTTAAAAACTCTTTATCAAAAGGGAAAAACATGGGGACGCCTGGTGGCTCAGTTGGTTAAGCGACTGCCTTCAGCTCAGGTTATGATCCCGGAGACCCGGGATCAAACCCCACATTGGGCTCCCTGCTCGGCAGGAAGCCTGCTTCTCCCTCTCTCACCCCCGCCCCCCCGCCTGTGTTCCCTCTCTGGCTGTGTTTCTCTCTGTCAAATAAATAAAAATCTTTAAAAAAAAAAAAGGGAAAAACAGACTGAAAATAAAGGAAAAAAGCTTTCAACCCTAGACGCTGTACAAAGAACATTTAGAGAAAGGAGTAAAATAAAACCAGAAATTCATAGTAAATAAGATGATTAGTAATCAAATGAACTAAACAAAATTGTTAAACACTGTGATCAAGTACAGCTAATCCCAAGAAGGAAATGTCACCTTAAAAGCAGTAATTCTTACTGTAAACCACCATTAAAAAATTAACAGAGAAAAACTATGTATTTATAATCAAAACATGCCTAAAACGATTTGCTAAAACCTAATTCCATTTCCGATTTAAAAAAAATAAAAACCTCTCAAACTATAGATAAGAGACTCCCCTGAACTTCATGAACGTAGCCTACCAGAGACCTATAAAGCCCTGAGTATTAAGTGGGAAAACACTGGCAACACTACCTTTAAAGTCAGAAACAAGATAAGGATGCCCCCATCACTGTGACAAAACTAGAAAAATCTAGATACATGAATATGTGAAAGAAAAGGGGTATTACGACCTAAACTGTGTAACCCCCCCCAAATTCATGTTGAGTTCCTAACCCCAGTACTTTAGAATGTGACTGTATAGTTTTATAGATAAGACTTTCAAAGAGATAATTAAGTTAAAATGAGGCCAATATGGTGGGCCCTAATCCAACATGACTGTGTACTTTTGTGGTGTGTACACACACACACACACACACACACACACACACACACACACACACAGAGATAGGAATACCATGCAGCCATCAAAAAGAATGAAATCCTGCCACTTGCAATGATGTTGATGGAACTAGAGGGTATTATGCTGAGCAAAATATGCCCATCAGAGAAAGACAATTATTGTATGATCTCTCTGATATCAGGAATTTGAGAGGCGGGGTGGGGAGTTGTGGGGGGTAGGGAAGGGAAAAAAAATGAAACAAGATGGGACCCGGGAGGAGAGAAACCATAAGAGACTCTTAATCTCAGGAGAAAAACTGAGGGTTGCTGGGGGGTAGGGGGGAATAGGGTGGCTGGGTTATGGAAAAAATAAAAATTAAGAGATTAGGATATACATACACAAAGACATCAGGGGCCCATGTTCACAAAGGGAAGATCAGATGAGGTAGGAGCAAGAGGGTGGTCATCTATAAACCAAGGAGAGGCCTTAGGGGAACCCAACACCACTAGCACTTTGATCTTTAGTTTCCCAGCCCCCAGAACTGTGAGAAAATAAATTTCTGTTGTTTAAGCCATCCAGACTATGGTATTTCATTACGGCAGCCCTAGCAGACTAATACAGGGGACATAGATCACCTCCCTCAAGAGTCCAAGACAATTTACTGAAAAATTAATAGAACTAGTATGAAGATAGTAAGGCAGTCTAATACAGGATCAAAACGGAAAGCTCAATTATCTTCCTCCATACCTGCAACAGGTATTTCCATTTTCCAAATGGAAAATCTAATCTATAAAAAGATGTCACTTTCTATAGGAACCAAACTAAAAAATGCCTAGTAAATAAACTGAAGAAATATATAAGAAAACCCAAATTGAGAGACAGACCATGGTTGAAGACCAAAGGACAAGATGGCCTGTTTTGTGACTGCTCGTGCCCAAACAGTAAATAGCAAAATGACATCAAAACCAACCATAAGTTGAACTGATTCAAAAGCAGTTTTCCCTGGCATGTTATTTTTAACCAATCAGTAATTAATTTTCTAACAATTACCGAAAAAGCCTCAGCAATATATGAATATCCATAGACAAAAGCTAAAAATCCTGCAATAGTGCCTCTCATTAGAGGAAGAGCAAATGGTGCCTTTGTTTTCTACAAGATTAAGCACTGGTGGAAGAAGAGGATGACTAAAAAAGCAGATCAGGAAACTGTGGAGACACCTGCCCTGTGTTTAAAAAGACAAAAAGATTGCTGAAGATTAGGCCCTGGATCAGATTTTAATTTGATGATGCTGATATCTATCTTGGGCAAATGCCCTCAAAAACCTACATCTACAAGGAGGAAGCCTCAGCCCAGGGGTTAAAGGCTACAAAAAACCCGGTGACTCTGATGCTATGTGCAAATGTTAATGCCTTTGCTAACTGGGCAAGGATTATTATTAGGACTGCCATTATTTGGGTGCTTTGGCTTCAAAGCCACAGAAATTTTGAGGCATGAGCCCCTAACCCTCTTTATCTTGTAAGCCCTATTATTTTTAGTGTACAAGTTTTCAGGACATGAAGTTTTTGAAGAATACATATATCTCATTATAACAAAGGCCTCTGATGAAAGATGATGGTTTCCATAAATTTATCTACCAATGCTGTGCAATCTTAATAAAAAAAAAATTCCCATGACATGATACTATATGTGGAAAACCCAAAAGACTCTACCCCCAAACTACTAGATCTCATACAACAATTTGGTAATGTGGCAGGATACAAAATCAACACGCAGAAATCAGTTGCATTCTTATACACTAACAACGAAAAAATAGAAAGGGAAATCAGAGAATCGATTCCATTTACTATAGCACCAAAAACCATAAGATACTTAGGAATAAACCTAACCAAAGAAGTCA
>PITA01009788.1:0-75494 GCA_004023965.1 Spilogale gracilis
GAACCTGGGCTCCCGGGGTGAGCGGTCCACCCCAGCGAGAGCGCAGCCGGACAGGGAGGGACACCGCTGGCTCGGGGCTGGGCTCCCAGGGGGCGGCCGCCCCGCCAGGGTGCACACAGGGTGTACCGCGAACCTGGGCTCCCGGGGTGAGCGGTCCACCCCAGCGAGAGCGCAGCCGGACAGGGAGGGACACCGCTCGCTCGGGACTGGGCTCCCAGGGGGCGGACGCCCCACTAGGAAGAGCTGGCTGGTGATAAAACAAGGAACGAGGATCTACACGGGCTAGAAGGTAAAGCTTGTTCGTGATAGGCCCATGAGGTGGTGCAGAGCAGGAGGGCGTTCAGGTAACTGGTCAGTGACGTCCCTGTGTGGTGGCCGAGGACCAGACATCTAAGTCCATTAACGTGCCGTGGATGAGGATCACTGCACTCCGGCTACAGAGGGACCAGGACACGGAGGTCACCGGGACACTCACCAAGTCCCTCGTGAAGGACCTAGAGCAGCTTTGCACCCTTCTTGACCTGCATCCTGGAGGACTGTTTAATTTTTGGGTTGTGAGACAAGTCTCCCAGGAAGGGCATGGGTCGCCCCCCTGCTCCTGGCTGCTGGCTGCAGCCTCCTGAGCCCTGGGCCCGTCTCAGCCCAACAGCCGCAGCCTCGCGGTCTAGGAGAGTCGAGGCAAAGCTGGAGATGAAATGCCTCAAGAAAGGGAAAGTGGAAAACTGCCCCAAGGAAAGGGAAAGGGGACTGACAGAGACTAATACTGCGGGGTGCCTGGGTGCTTAGGTCAGTGTCCAACTTCTGACTCCAGCTCAGCGCGTGGCCTCAGGGTCGCGAGATCCAGCCGCACGGTGGGCTCCACACTCAGGGGAGAGGCACTTGAGATCTCTCCCTCGACCCCTCCCCTCCCGCTGGCACACATAGAGCTCTCTATATAAGATGCATAAATAAATCTTCTAAAAATTTTTAAAAAAGGAAAGAAACACGGGGAAGAGGTATGGACGGCTTCAGCAGTGTGGGAGTCTGCCTCCCATGCTGTGAGATCCCCGGCTGAAATGACAGAAGCCGCTAGAGGCAGAGAAAAGGGACACGCGGAAGGGAGGGAGCAAGGCAGGAAAGTCTGGTTTGGGAAGGGCAGGGCCTGGGCCAGGGCTCAGAGTGAGGTAGCCCGGCTCTCAGAGAGGGGTCCCCAGTGCCTGACCCAGACTCAGGAGGTGTGCGTGCGTGCGTGCGTGTGACCGCGGGACAGTGTGGACGTGTGCAGCGAGCGTGGGCCTGTGGGGTAAGGGTCCATCTGAATGCCGCGCATCGCCCGTGTCCGACACCTAACATTCCGACGTGGGCTTCTTCCCGGAGTCCTTCACACGGCGGGGGTCCCTCCACGTACTCTCTTCATGGCTTTCACTTACGAAATCACGGAATCCGTCACTGTTCCACTTACCGTCACGGGCCACGGCCGGCTCTGCATGTGGCGAATCTTACAGGTCACGGGAGAACGCGTTCGCATTCATAGGTCACGCTCATCCGAGGAGACTTTCAAGGTCAGACACAGCCCTTGACCCTCATCTTTCTCCGGGGACCTCCTGTTAGGCTGAGGAGGTAAGTGGGGTGTTCACAGGCTTTGGCCCGGAAGGCCAGGGCTCCATTCCGAGGCAGCGCAGGCCAGCTCCGTGGCCCCAAAGGTCGCTGAGCAGTGACCGATCAAACTGCTGACCGACCTGAGGGCTTGCACTGCACTGGCCTGTGTTTTGGGGAACGTCAGAGTTGACATCGCGTTAGAGCTGTGACACCTGATGAGGACCAGGGAGCACCCCAGTGGGGTGACGGGCTCTGCTGAGAAGGTGGCCAGCTGTGGGGGATTCTGGGGGATGCTGAGCGCCCGAGGACACGGCTCGGTCACCAGTCCCGCGGCTCGTGCCCCGTGAGCAGCTCCCCTTGCCCAGCCTTGCGCGGCCTTCAGGTGGAAGCCGGGGGCTCAGTGCGCCAGGCTAGAAATGCCCACTGGGTGCCCACTCACTCAGGAAGAGCTCGCTCAAGGAGAGACGGGCGGTGAGGTTCAAGGTGAGAGCCGACAGCTTTCTCACCTCCTGTGTGAGCAGAGCAGCGGGGTGCGTGGTCTCGAGCCCTCAGCTTACTGGGCCCTCACTGAGCGTCCTCGTAGGGTGCTGGGCTTGATGAGACTGCGATTACCGACTCAAACTGTCAAAACTACCAGACTGGCCACTTTTAACTGGACAGTGGTCATCATTTAAACACAGCTCGCTGCCTGGGTGTCCTTTCCAACAAGAAGCGGGAGTGAGTCACCCGCGGGGCCCGACAGGAGCCCATGTGGCCAGGGCCACTCCACCCCCCGCTGCGGACGGGCACCCACAGCCCTCATCACCGCAAAGCCCTCTGCCACTCCGGAGGTCTCGTCCCAAGGACAGCTGCACCTCTCCGTCTGCAGTGCAGCTCGCTGGCCCCCAGAGCAGGAAGAGGGAACCTGCACCCCCATGCTGCTCCCAGCCCCCCGAGGGATTCGGCTGAGCCTGTCGGACGCTGTTACTGGCCCGCGGGCAGAGAGCCAGGGGGCAGGAGGTACAGCTGACCCTGCGGGAGGGATGGGGGGTGGGGAGTGTTGTGCACAGGCCCTGCTTCCCTGGGGACCCTGCTTCCCTGGGGGACCCTGATTCCCTGGGACCCTGCTTCCCTGGGGACACAGCTTCCCTGGGGGACCCTGCTTCCCTGGGGGACCCTGCTTCCCTGGGGACCCTGCTTCCCTGGGGACATGGCTTTCCTGGGGACCCTGCTTCCCTGGGGACACGACTTCCCTGGGGACCCTGCTTCCCTGGGGACCCTGATTCCCTGGGGACACGACTTCCCTGGGGACACGACTTCCCTGGGGACCCTGATTCCCTGGGGACCCTGCTTCCCTGGGGACATGACTTCCCTGGGGGCACGGCTTCCCTGGGGACACGACTTCCCTGGGACACTGTTTCCCGGGCCCAGCAGCTCTCCTGTCCCTGTGGCCTTCTCCCACCAAAACGTCTGTCAGGGTGTGCCACCAGGTAGAGACCTGGGCTTCAACAAGCCCAGGCGGATGGTCTGTCCTGGACGCGGGCCATCGGAGTGACACAGGCTGGACGTGTTCAGCGCTGGCCCCTGGGGGCTGCCCGTGGTTCCTGAGGCCCAGGGCCAGCCCTGGCCGGCATCTGCATCTCCCTGGCTCTGCGGGCTCCCCGCCTCTCATGCTGGTTTACTGGGGCCTCTCGGTCACTCTGCTCACAGGCTTGTGACTGTGGCTTCAGGTTCTCTATGACTAAGAGACAGTCACGAGTGGTCAGTAATGAGAGAAAGTCACCTCTATAAAGACAACGACCGCGATGACTGGGCGCTGTGCTTACCCCCATTCTCCAAGACCAAGCTGAGGGAGTTAAGACCCCACAGCCAGTTTGAGTGGTGGGATCCGAGTCCGACAGCCCTCCTCCAGCCCTTCCCTGTTCACCCTTGGGAAGCCTGTCCTGTGATGGCACCCAGGCCTCTCCAGAGCAGGGCTCAGCCTGCCCAGCAGGACACCGACTGGCGTCACAAGGGGCTTCATGTGTAAATCAGTATTGTCAGTTTCACTTCGAGTCAGAAGGAGATACGTGCCTTCAGCGACCTTGGCCAAAAGGCAAGCAAATACATGGAGGTTAAGTAACATCTACTAAGCAATGAATGGCTCAACCAAGAAATCAAAGAAATAAAAAATGACATGGAGATAAATAAGAATGAAAACACAATAGTCCAAAATCTTTGAGATGCAGCAAAAGCTATTCTAAGAGGAAAGTTTATAACAATACAGGCCTGCTTCAAGAAGCAAGAAAAACCTTGTATGAACAACTTAATGTTACATCTAAAGGAGCTAGAAAAAGAATAAACAAAACCCCAAACCAGCAGAAGGAAAGAAATAATAAAGATTACAGCAGAAATAACAAAATAGAAACTACAAAACAGCAGAACTGATCAATGAAACAAACTTTGAAAAAATAAAGAAAATTATTAAGCCCCTAGCCAGACTCAAAAAAGAGAGAGAGAATTCAAATAAACAAAACCACAAATGGAAAAGGAGAAATAACAACCAAGAGCACAGAAATATAAACAACTGTAAGATTATTACGAAAAATTACACGCCAGCATATGGGACAACCTAGAAGAAATGGATAGATTCCTAGAAACATAATCTACCAAAACTGAAGCAGGAAGAAATAAAAAAATTGGGGCACATGGGATTACCAGCAGTGACATTGAGTCAGTAAGCAAAAACCTCCCGACAAATAAAGGTCCAAGACCAGATGGCTTCATAGGCAAATTCTGTCAGACATTTATTCTTATTTTTTTAGATGTGTTATTTGATACAGAGACAGAGCACAAGCAGGAGGAGGAGGAGAGGGAGAGGACTAAGCGGACTCTCCGCTGAGGGGAGAGCCTAACATGGGGTCAATCCCAGGACCCCAAGATCATGTGCCCAGCCAAAGTCAGATGCCCAACCGACTGAGCCACTCAGGCGCCCCAGAACTATGTCAAACATTTAAAAAAATATTCCAACAATTCTGAAAGGAAAACTTAAAACTTCATTCTGTGAGATGAGCATTATGCTGATAACAAAACCAGATAAAGACATCACAGAAAAAGAGAACCATAGGCCAGTATCTTTGATGAACATAGACGCAAAAACCTTCAACAAAATGCTAGCAAACCAAATCCAGCAATATATTAAAAAAAATAAATCACTCACTGGGCCCCTGGGTGGCTCAGTGGGTTAAAGCCTCTGCCTTTGGCTCAGGTCATGATCTCAGGGTCCTGGGATCGAGGCCCGCAGCGGGCTCTCTGCTCAGCAGGGGACCCTGCTTCCTCCTCTCTCTTTGCCTGCCTCTCTGCCTGCTTGTGGACGCTCTCTCTGTCAAATAAATAAATAAAATCTTAAAAAAAATATCATTCACCAAAATCAAGTGGAATTTATTCTCCAGATGCAAGGGTGATTCAATATTCATAAATCAGTCAACATGATACATCACGGCAATAAGAGAAAGAATAAAAGCCATATGATCATTTTTTAAAAAAGATTTTGTTTATGTATTTATCAGAGAGACTGAGCACAAGCGGGGAGCGCCAGGCACAGGGAGAAGCATGCTCCCTGCTGAGACACCCAAGTGTCCCCATATGATCATTTAAATACATGCAGAAAAAGCATTTGACGAAGTACAACATCCACCCCTGATGAAAACTCTCAACAAACCAGGTCTAGAGGGAACAGACCTCAACATAATAAAGGCCAGCTATGAAAAACCCACAGCAAACATCATCCTCAGTGGGGAACAACTGAGAGCCTTCCCCCTGAGGTCAGGAACACGACAAGCATGCCCACTCTCCCCAGTGTCATTCAACATAGCACTGAAAGTCCTACCACAGCAATCAGACAACAAAAAGAAATAAAAGGCATCCAAATTGGTAAGGAAGAAGTAAAATTCACTGTTTGCAGATGACATGATACTATATTTAGAAAACCCTAATGAGGAGCGCCTGGGTGGCTCAGATGGTTAGGCAACTGCCTTTTGGCTCAGGTCATGATCCTGGGGTCCTGGGATGGAATCCTGCATTGAGCCCCCTGCTCAGCAGGGAACCTGCTTCTCCCTCTGCCTGGTCTGCCTGCCACTCTCCCTGTTTGTGTTCTCTGTCTCCGAAAAATAAATAAAATCTTTTAAAAAAAAAGAAAAGAAAAAAGAAAACCCTGACGATTCCACAAAAAAAAAAGCCCTACTAGAACTGATAAATGAATTCTTAAAGTCACAGGATACAAAATCAATGTACAGAAATCTATTGCATTTCTAAACACTAATAATGCAACAGGAGAAATAGAAATTAAAAAACAATCCCAT
This sequence comes from Spilogale gracilis, assembly GCA_004023965.1. Classification (NCBI taxonomy): domain Eukaryota; kingdom Metazoa; phylum Chordata; class Mammalia; order Carnivora; family Mephitidae; genus Spilogale; species Spilogale gracilis. Next base: position 5,898 of record PITA01009788.1, read on the forward strand.
TTACAATCGTGCCCAAAATAATAAAATACGTCAGGAATAAACTTAAACAAGGAGGTGGAAGAACCGCTCTGAAAACTGTGACGCACTGATGAAGGAGACTGAGGACGACACAAATGGAAAGACAGTCCACGCTCATGGGTTGGAAAGACACATGTTAATATGTCTCTACTGCCCAAAACAATCCACACCATCTAAATGCAATCACTGTCAAAATACCAACATCATTTTACACAGAACTAGAAGAATCCTAAAGTGTATACAGAATCACAAAAGACCCTGAATAGCTAAAGCCTTCTGGAAAAAGAAAAAGAAAACTGGAGGGCGGTATCGCAATTCCAGACTTCAAGTTCTATTATGAAGCGGTAGTGATCAAAACAGTCCGGTGCAGACACGAAAACGGACACACAGGTCAACAGAATTGAACAGAGAACCCAGAAATAAACCCACAATTACATGGCCAATTAATCTTTGACAAAAGAGGCAAAAATATAAATAGGAAGAAGACAGTCTCCTCAACAAATGGTGTTGGGAAAACTGGACATCTAGTCCCGTTTAAAAAGGAATGGAACTAGACCACTTTCTTTCACCTACACAAGAATAAACTGAAAATGGATTAAAGACCTAAATGTGAGAACTGAAACCACAAAAACCCTAAAAGAGAGCACAGGCAGTAACTTCTGACATCGGCCACAGCAACATTTCTCTATGAATGTCTCCTGAGGCAAGGGAAACAAAAGCGAAAATGAACTATTGGGGCCACGTCAAAACAAAAAGCTTCTGAACAGCAAAGGAAACAGTAAGACTAAAAGTTAACCTACGGAACTAGAGAAGACATTTGCAAATGATCTCTCTGATAAAGGAGTAGTGTCTGGGGCGCCTGGGGGGGCTCAGTGGGTTACACATCTGCCTTCAGCTCAAGTCACGGTCCCATGGTCCTGGGATCAAGCCCTGCGTCAGGATCCCTGCTCCATGGGGAGCCTACTTCTCCCTCTCCCTGTGCCTGTGGCTCTCCCTGCTTGTGCTCACTCTATCAAATAAAAAAATAAAATCTTTAAAAAAAATAAAGGCTATTATCCAAAATATATAAAGAGCTGATGCAACTCAGCACCCCAAAACAAAATAACCCTATTAAATATGGGCAGAAAAGAGATGCTTATGTGGCTTGGTCAGTTGAGCATGACTCTTGACTTCAGCTCAGGTCATGATCTCATGGGTCATGGGATGGAGCCCCAAAATGAGCTCCCCACTTGGTGGGTGTCTGCTTGAAGACTCTCTCCTTTTGCCCCTCCCCTCACTTGTGCACGCACTCTCTAATAAATAAGTAAATCTTCTCTTTTAAAATGGGCAGAAGATAGGAATAGATATTCTTCCAAGGGAGAACTCCAGAAGGCCATCGGACACATGAAGATACTCAACGTCACATCATCAGGGGAATGCAAATCAAAACCACAATGAGGGGCGCCTGGGTGGCTAAGTTGGCTGGGCGACTGCCTTCGGCTCAGGTCATGATCCCGGAGACCTGGGATCGAGTCCCACATCGGGCTCCCTGCTCGGCGGGAAGCCTGCTTCTCCCTCTCTCACTCCCCCTGCTTATGTTCCCTCTCTGGCTGTGTTTCTCTCGGTCAAATAAATAAAAATCTTAAAAAAAAACACAAAAAACCACAATGAGATCTCCCCTCACACCCTTCAGAATGGCTAAAGTCAAAGCCACAAGAAACCACAAGGTGTTGGGGAGGATGCGGAGAAAAGGGACCCTGCGTGCGCTGTCGGCACGAGTGCAAACTGGTGCAGCCACCGGCGTCTTCAGAAACTTAAAAACAAGACTGTTCTATGATCCCATAATTGCACTAGTGGGTACTTACCCAACACATAGACACTAACTTGAAGGGATGCATGCTCCCCTATGTTCACCGCAGCACTGCTTACAATGTCAAGCTATGGAAGTAGCCCAAGCGCCCGACCGTACGCGGAGGGAGAGAGAAGCGGTGTGTGTGCCTGGGTGTATTTGACACACTCAGCCATGAAGAAAGGAATGGACCGTGCCATTTGCAAAGACTTGGATTGAGCAAGAAAGTATTACTCTAAGTGAAACAAGTCAGAGAAGGACAAATGACGTGATCTCGCTCATATGGGGAATTTAAGAAACAAAAAAAGGACCAAAGGGAAAATCGGAGAGAGAGGTAAACCAAGAAACTGCAGAGCACACGGTGGTGGTGGCCGGGGGAGACGGGGCTTAAGGAGCACACTCACCAGGGTGAGCGCGGTCGTGTGAGAACACTGAGCCGCTGCTTCCGACACCTGAAACGATACAGTACCACAGCATGTGAGCTACTCTGGACTGAAAATACAAAACTTCAAAAACCAGGGCAGGGGGCACCTGGGGGGCTCAGTCAGTTGAGCATGACTCTTGATTTCAGCTCAGGTCATGGTCCCAGAGTCCTAGGATCGAGCCCCACATCGGGCTCCCTGCCCTCTCTCTCTCCCCCTGCTTGTGTTCCCTCTCTCGCTGTGTTTCTTAAAAAAACCCAACAAACGAAAAGCTGGGGCGGGCCATCATCCACAGGGCAGAGGAGTCTCCAGCGCCTAACCCTGAAGCACATGGATTTCGGCCATCAGCCACAGAAGGTGCAGCCTTTATGGAGGTCCAGCATTCTAACGGGGAGGTTCCAGCGAGCCGTTGGAGCACAAGATACCAGCGATATTCACGACTCCTAGTCACGATCGGATGCACTGGGGAGGGAAGGCAAGGCGGCACAGCGAAGGGCGAGAGGGCCCTCCTGGGCCCCTCACTTCTCCTACAGCGTAGAAGGGGGGCAGCGAGAGTGTGAGTGAGCCTCCTGCTTCCCCAGCAGTGCGGAATGCCACCCCAGAAGCACATTTCCTCCTCACCCCATGGAGCACTGTGTGTGGTGCACGGCCAGGGGCAGGTGGGGGGATGGAGGCGCACCTGGAGGCCTGCCAGTGGGCTCCGGGTCCCCTTGCCCGGGAGCCCCCAGATGGCCCACAGGCCCCGTGTCACTACACACTCCCCAAGCCCGTGACCAGCTCCCCGTGCGTGCCCTGGTGCCAGCCAGCATCTGCATGTGGCCAGGAGAATGCACACAGACCCAAGAAGGCCGCCCTGTCCTAGAGAAAGCCAGCGGGCCGCTGCCGGCACCTGACCTTGCTCTGCGGGCAGACCCCCAGCTGCTTCTTGAGAGGGCACGGGCGCGGGGCAGCCCCATCCCCGGAGACGGTCAGAGGAGGCCTGACTGCCTCAGACCTTGTGGTTACTGACCGATCCTGGGAGATCTAGAACCAAACTACACAGGCAGCATATTACATCCTTACTTGGGTCAACTAAGAAAAATAACTCTAAATCTAGCAAAAAAAAAAAAAAAAAAAAAAAGGGTGACTTGGCACGTGGCAATGACATCGAGGCCTCTCCCGCCGGTGAAGCTCGAGATCCCCTGGGGCTCTGGGAGGATGCAGGTATCAGCGGCTCGCACCCTGAGCCTTCCCTCCTCCGTCCTGGGCCGGGGAGGGACTGCGGGACAGTGACGGGGGCTGATGCACACCCTGGGCAAGCCAGGACGTCACTATGGCCTGTCACCATGGGCCCTCCAGCCACACCCCGCGCCACCTCCCGGGACCAAGTGGTACCCCTGGGATGTCAGCCCGCCGCAGAATGAAGAGGTACTCAAGTACGGAAGCAGAGAGAAGGCCTTTGAGCGCCCCCTCCCTATAAAGACATCACAACCGACACTATGGGTGAGCGATGTGGCATACTGATAAACTGACTGCCGCCCTACAACAAGCTGCAAGGACATGCAAAAAAATGGAAGGAGGCAGACACGGAAGAGTATTCATGAAGCTCAAGAACCGACAACGTCCCCCAACTCATCAAACGGTAAACTTAAGATCAGTGAGTTTTACATGTAAGTTATCCAGTTCCTTGACAAGTAATGGCAACTTCTCTAGAATTTCAGACATCTGTACCCTGTCAAAGGTCTGACAATGCCAGGTGGTGAGCATGACATGCACCCCGGCGTGGCCTGCGCAGGCAGGCAGAGCCTCTTGGAATCTCGGAGAATGGGCATGTCCTTGTGGCCACGGCGACAAGGCGAGAGGACATCAGACCCGGGTTTGAACTCAGCAGCCGTCACCCCGCCCTGCTACAGCGAGCACACACCACATGGCCGGCCAAGGAAGCAGGAAGCGTGAGCCAACGTGGAAGGGCGCTGGGGGTGGCCTGGTAAGTCCCGTGGACACGGGGGCTAGCACGGCCCCGCCACCAGGGAAGAGAGTCTTCGGGAACGCCCCAGATTGGTCAGGGGACATTCTTACCGTTTCCTGGTCACACCTAAAAGCTGCCAAGGGCTTTGCGTTTGCCCTAAGCCAAGACGGACAGGGTTCCTGCGCAGCTGGGGCCTGTGCGGGAGGAGGGGTCGCCGAGGACCCCAGGCTCACTCCTGCGGTTGCGCACACGCAGGCCCTCGACGGTCACTATTTCCCCCCGGAGGAAATTATCTTGGCTGTGGACCCTCAGAAATGAAGACGTGGGTTACCCCAGCAGAAGAGCCTCACTGCACTCTCAGGGAGTGTGGGCTGGGCGGCGAGGCGGGGTGTCATACAGCCCCAGCCACTAACAGGGCTGGGCCCAGGCCGTTTCCCCGCACGTCCCGTTCCCGTCTCTGTCGTGCCCATTTTATGGACTTCATGCTGTCACCTGCTACGGAACATAAGCGATGCTCTTTAACGACCTGAGCACCACTGGGCCTGTGGATCAGCGACAGCGTCCAGGCAGCCCTGGAGGAGGCCGGAAACGCCCTCCGGGGTCCGCCTGCCGGGGCCTGCAGCTCCGATGCAGGGCTCCCTCCCTGGGCCGGCCAGGGGCCCTCTTGCTCCCTGTGCACTGACAGGGCAGATGGGAGTAGGTGGGCAAGGACATGGTGTGCCACGATGAAAGTGGGATCTTTCGGGGAGAAGTTGCCCAACATCCCAATTTCCTGGCCCTGTCTGAGTTTTGGTAAAAGACGAGGTCAGTATGAGTTTCCTATGGCCGCCTCAACAAACTACCACAAACTTTGGGCCTTGCCACGACGCAAATACATTCTCACAGTCCTGGAGGCCAGCAGTCCGCGGTCCCACCGGCGTACCTCGGGGTCGTGCGGGGCCGCGCGCCCTCTGAACCCTTGGTGGGAGCCTCCGTTTGTGCCTTCTCCGGCTTCTGGCGTCGGCCTGCCGCCCCCGGCTTGTCGCCACACCCTCCAGTCCCCACCTCTGCGGTCACTCTGCCGGCTGGGCCTGGGGCACGTCTGCCCTGGCTCCCGGTCGGGCCTCTAGGAGGCATCCACACCCACCGGAAAAGCTGGGACAACCTCCCCCAACTCAAAACCCAAACTTCAGCCCAACTGCAAAATCTCTTTTGTCCTACAAGGTAACACTGACAGGTTCCAGGGATGAGGACAAGCATTTTGGGAGCCGAGGCCCAGACCCTACCACAGGGCCCTCAGTGAGCATGAAGGCATGTGCCGTGCTTATCCCGGAAACTTACTTTTACTTTGTAAAATGATTCACCCTAGAAACTATCGACCACAGCCCTTCATGTGCTCGGAGAGCTGTTAGACCTGAAAACTCACTTCTTCCCTACAAGGGGAGCGACAGCCACCACTTACGGAGCAGGTCCCGCATGGAGGCCGCGAGTCACTGCCGTAGGAACGCGCTCTAAGTTAGCGAGCTGTGGGCTGCGCCTCCCTGGTCTCCTGGTCCCTCAAGAAAGTCACCTTAGAAGTGGCCTGTGGTTTAAATGTTCAGTGTTAGTCAGCAGAGGGTGGGCTAGTCTGGGGAGACGGTCCCCCGGCCGGGGCCATGACAAGCACAGCTGGGTGGCGGTGGCCCAGGCCGCGCGGAGTGGGGATGAGCCCCTGCCCTGCGCTGGGGCTGCTGTTGACGCCCCCAAGCCAGCCCGGAGTCGGGTGGGTGAGGCGAGGGCAGCGGGCGGTGGTGGAGGGCCCCTCTGTCGTGTGTGACTGCACCATGCGGGGCTCCTTGGGGGCTGCCCTCCCGCGGGTGTTCGGCCCTGCGGCGCCCCTCGGGGCCTCTGGCACGGTGTGCCCACAGCCGCGCGCATCTTGGTGCCCCCACGCCCCCACACACCTGGCCCGGGGACGCCCATGCTTCCTCGCTTCTCCTCCCGATTCTGTTCACGTCTTCCTGAACAAGTGAATACAAAGGAACATGACGTGTGAGGTTACGGACAGGAAAATGAACACCCAAGTATCTATTTCCAGTTTCTGTCTGTAGTCACCTCTGGAGAATGTCACACGTTCTCCCACCCTTCCCTCCCACGGCCTGGGCTCTGGATTCTGTTCTCTTGTCCTTGCTTACTGATATGCTATCAATGCGTATGGATAGTATGTGGCTATACTGTGTGAGATAAGCGATAGAGCGTTCAGTTTCACAGGCTGTTAAACTGTCCAGACTGAAATCACGCCACACTGTTCTGTGACTTGCTGTCCCCTCAGCACCGCGGTCCTGAAGTGCCCTCCACGGGGCCCTGTCGCCTCTCACGAAGCAGGACCCACGGCCGCCCCGCCGGCCCCCCCTCTGCAAGGAGTCAGAGCGCTTCCACCCGCTGTGGCCGACACTGCCCTCGCGACAAGGTGCTCCGAGCGGCCTGGCGGTTAGCAGGAACCTCCCGGGGGCATATACCTGGAGGACTTTAGGAACTATTTTGGCCCGATAGAAACTGAATTGGTTTTTCACAAATTGGATCATTTCTCCCATCAACACCGAAACAAGATAAAAGAGAAAACCTGACTCCTCTGAAAACTCGTGTATAAATTTAAACAACTAATTAACCTCTTCCGACACATTAAACACCAAGGTCGGACTGTTACACCCAAGGACCTATTTCTAACCTTACACAAACTCTTCCGGGGATACAGAAAGACGGAGCATTCCTCAATTCATTTCTTTCTTTTAAGATTTTATTTTTCAGTGACCTCTGCCCTGGACACGGGCCCAAGCTCATGACCCCGAGATCAAGAGTGGCGTTCTCCACTGACCCGGCCAGCCAGGCGCCCCTCGGTTCATTTCCTAATACTAAAACGAACACCAGCGAGGACAAAGAAAGAAAAAACTACATTTGCAAAAGCAGAATATATCTTAGCAGGGCTATCTAAAAAGTCCTGTCCAAGAGGAGCTAAAGTAAGCAGCGCCCACCTCCCGTCTCAGGTATCTCAGGAAGACTTGACCCGAACTGCTCCGACCGTGGTAAGCAGTCCATTTCTGTGCCTTCTTAGAGAAGCAGTGAAGGTGGGGTTTCCTTACCGTTTTGCTGGGGGCAGAGGACAGAACGAGCATGTCACAGGCGGCCGCTCCAGCACGACGCAGGGCCTGTGGCTAACAGGGACGTGTAGGCCTGGTCACCTACGGCAGACGCGCTGGGGTCTTGGACGATGCAGCAAGGAAGCCGGCGCCGGTCCTCCCCTGGCCTCATGTCGCTCTCAGGAAGAAAAGATGAAAGAACAGTGATTCCCCTTCAGGCTCGAGGACGCAGCTGTCTGTCGCTCGGATTCAGAGCCTCCAGGCCCATCCTGACATCCAGGAAAGTAGCATCAAGATCAGAGGACGAGGCCACTGCAGGACCCCTCGTGTGCTGCTCTCCCTCTCCCGCTGCCTTAGCACCTTCTACTCTTGGCACAATTCAACCCTTGTCTTAAAGGGGAACACACATACTAGTATTTTTAAATAAAGTACACAAACAGATGTTGTCATCGCTTTTATTACGCACAGTTTAAGCAGCATTTTATACATATATACATATATAAAGTCACTCCTAAAGCAAGCACGTTTGCCAGGAAACTGTCTTTCCTCCCTGCGTACGCAGGTCTCCGCACTGCCCCAATGACAGCGCGAGTCCGTTACGGTGAATATATTACTCACACAGATACCAGGCAAAAGCTGAAGCCCCTTTGAATTTCCTCCTTCTAACTCCCCAAATAAATCCCGCCCCTACGATACCAGTTATGAACATTAAAACACTAGGAAAACGCACATTCATTTCACTAAGTCTTTTCTCTGTGTTTTCACACGACCAGAGATGTTGGCGTGGCTATGGATTCAGAAGTGCTCCCAGAGTTCTTGATGATGACTCATAGAGAAACCTGAAACATAAAGATGGTCAACAGCAATCAGCAACCAAAACACCCAAACGTACATTTTCACAAAATAAACCTAGAAATGTTTTGCAACTGAATACATATTCAGAGAGAAAGCCGAAACAATCCGTAGATCTCACTGATCACTTCCCATATGTGAGGCAGAGCGAGGCCCCATCACTGGGGATAGCCCCTGCACCCAGCAGTCCCCAGGCCCGGGACCAGCCGCACTTCCCGGGGCCCCCAACGCACTCTTCACACAAACAGAACACAGGCCAGGTTTTCTGCAGGTGACTCTTACTTATTCCAGAGGGCTCTCACTTGTGAGCATCTAAAGCAAGACTCAGGTACAGGGCAGACTCACAAACATGAGAAGCACATTTCACGATCATGGGCTTTATTTCTCACCACAAAAGCATAAGATGAATGAAAACGATTTACCCCAAGACTGTTACAATGACACTTACTTCAATCCCTTTCCGACGCACCTCACTTCCCTTGGCCCTCCCCGGCACACTTGCCCCGGGACAGCCCTGCTCCTCCTTGCCCCACACAGCCAGGTCTGGGCTGAGCCCACCCAAGACACTCCCCCAGACCTTGCGAGGAATCGACTTTGTGCCAGGAGCCCTCATGGGGCAGTCCTCACACGTGCATTTACAAGTACATGCTCCCTTCCTCCTTCGCCACCTGATAAGCACAGGGGGGACATCCCTAGCACTTCCCTCCAAGGGCGCAGACCCTCGACACAAATGCCGATCCCTGTCTCCAGGAACACCGCAGCTAAGTCACGGTGTCCTGTCTCCGTGGAGGCTCACCCACCGCATGCTCTACAACAGCCTGTCTCGTATCAGTGCAAACAGGCGTGTAGCTCAATTCTCTACTAGCCTCAATGAAAGAGATCAAAAGAATGACGACACATTCTACTTCACTCAATACACCCCAAACGCATCAGCCTATAATCAACATAAAGATAACATCGGTGTACTGGACAATGTTTTCTTTTTCACACTATCTTCAGAACCCAGGGGGCACATAACACTTAGCTGCATCTCGGGTCAGACTCGCCACATTTCACGTGTTCAATTTCCACATGTGACAAAGCGGCCATGGCAAGGGCAGTAAGGATCTAGAAAGATTTTGAGATTTTTCTCTTTATCCTTGGAATTCCAGTTTTGGTGGTTTTTTAAAAGATTTTATTTATTTATTTGACAGAGAGAGATCACAAGCAGGCAGAGAGAGAGGAGGAAGCAGGCTTCCCACTGAGCAGAGAGCCCGACGCGGGCCTCGGTCCCAGGACCCTGAGATCATGACCTGAGCCGAAGGCAGAGGCTTTGACCCACTGAGCCACGCAGGCGCCCCTGGAATTCCAGTTTTAGCCACAAACTTACTTAGGCATGATTGCATTTCCATTAATCTCATCCAGAATTTAGTGAAAGAAACAAAAAAGGAATCTTTAAAATTCTGCATTTCTTCAGCTCAGGGACGTTTTCTCCTATTAGATGACTGCTTTTCTTGGGTCTGTTCCTCATCTGTCTTTCACTATAAGTCTGTGTTCTGAGGTACTCCTCCAACGTGAGCTTTCAGACCATCTGGGAACGAGTCTCAGCTCAGGTGATGAGTGACGTCTCTCCAGTGCATCAGGGACATTTTATAATTTAGGATTTTTCATTCTACATCATCCTTTTTGGGGTATATTTGATTTTTCCTTTGAAGACTCTTATTACTGATTGTCTGACTGGTCTACCACTGTGACTTGGGCAACGGCTCTCCGACTGTCTCGATCTGCTGGGCTGCCCCCCCGTGTGCGGTAGAGGTGGGATGGCGCACGGTGAGAGGCGCCGGCCTGCTGGGTCACCGCCGCAGCAGGGAGCTGGAAGGGACGGCGGCAGGCCTTGGCCCAATGACTTCCCTGGGCCGGGGTTCTGCGTGTGAGAAGGAATCAACGTCAGAAGCCGAGTGTTCGCCCCACCCCCCGTCGGGCCCCCGCCTCCCGCAGGCTGCGCTCGCATGCTGAGGAACGTGCAACGTGACCACGGCCCCGGGAAGGACAGACAGAATCAGCTTTCTGGGAAAAACATTAATAAGATAGACAACGTCTGTTTTCATTTACACTTAGTTTTAATTTATCTACACCAAGGTCCACTGGGCATTGATGATGACAGAAGCCAGTTCCAAAATCACTTTAAAAAGACTATTAAAATTTCATGCAGCAGAATGAAAGGGTACTATTCATCCATACGTGATAACCAAAGAGGTGATTTTGTCAGGGAGAACTCCTTTCCTTCAAGGTCTAATAACGAGGGTTCATGCTGGGGGCTGCACAGGGACACTATCAAAGGGGCCTACACGGAGGCATAATTAATATCAGCAAGTCATTTGCTTATTATTAACCCATTTACTCAGTGGGATAAATTCATGACACAACCTGAACCATAAGAAGTATTTATATTTCCAAAATTTCTAATTATAAATGCATTGCTATTTTCATCCTATTTATGAACGTAATAAATTCAACAAACTTAGCATATAAATGCTCCAGGATGGTGGCAAACATATGCTATTCCTCCTGAGAAAATATGTCCAGAGGGCAATGAGAAGCACTCAACACACCAGTTAACAAAATACTAACATTGCTAGAGAGAAAAGTAGTGTATTTGTTAAGAAAACATTTGTTTCGGGCGCCTGGGTGGCTAAGTCGGTTAAGCGACTGCCTTCGGCTCAGGTCATGATCCCGGAGACCCAGGATGGAGTCCTGCATTAGGCTCCCTGCTCTGTAGGAAGCTTGCTTCTCCCTCTCTCACTCCCCCTGCTTCTGTTCCCTCTCTCGCTGTGTTTCTCTCTGTCAGATAAATAAAATCTTTAAAAATAAATAAGTAAGTAAATAAGTAAATAAACGTTTGTTTCTGAGTTAATGCCCCACTGCCTAAATATTAACTGGACTAAAGGGCTCCCAGAGTGTTAAAGATGTTAACTTGCCTTAATGTCTCTACTCCAACATCAAATTAGTAATATTTTCAAATTTAGTCTTAAATCTTCTCTATTTTCCATTAGACTGATTTTGTTCTGGATGCTCGTTTTCTACAGAGTGTTTCTTGCACATTTAGGGAGCATGAGTTTCATGATCCAGTCCTATTTGCTTAAGATGATTCCTCCTTAAAGGAAAGAACTCATTTTTCCATCTGTGTACCAGCTATTACCATCCGCACGGAGCCCAAAGGAAGCTCAATCCAACGACCCTGAGACTATGACCTGAGCCGAAACCATGAGTCATGCTTAACTGTCCTCGCCATCCAGGGGCTCCTGGTTTTGAAATTCTAAGGCCTTTGTTCTCCTCTCGATATAACTAACACGATTCAAGTACTCACTCTAAAGCTCTGTGCCAATGGGAATAAAAGAAATTTCTAAGAAGGAGCAAATGTCCTTGCTCCCTTACATCTCCAAATTGGAACATACATACCATTCCATGCCCAAAATACCATCCTTGCAAATGCTACTTCTTTCTTTTTCTTTTTTCTAAAGATTTTATGTATTTGACAGAGAGAGAGAGACAGTGAGAGGGGGAACACAAGCAGGGGGATGAGAGAGGGAGAAGCAGGCTTCCCGCCGAGCAGGGAGCCCGATGCGGGGCTCAATCCCGGGTCTCCAGGATCATGACCTGAGCCGAAGGCAGTCGCTTAACCAACTGAGCCACCCAGGCGCCCTGCAAATGTTATTTCTAAGAAAAAAGAAATCCCCTAAAATGCTTGGACTTCTGGGGCATCTGGATGGCTCTGTCCAACTATTGACTGTAGCCTGGGTCACGGTCTCAGGGTCCTGGGATCAAGCCCTACCCTGGGCTCCTGGCTGAGCGTGGAGTCTGCTCAGAGTCCCCTTCTCCCTCTGCCCCTCCCCCAGCTCACACTCTCTAAATGCACACACACACACACACACACACACACACACGCATACATACATACACATACACATACGTACACACACACGTACGCACACACATACACATACACACACGTACGTACACACACATACATACACACATACATATACACATGCTTACACAACATACATACACACATTCATACACACATACACACATGCATACACACATACACACGTATACATACATACATACACATGCGCATACACACAATACATACACACATACACATATTCATACACACACACACATACACGCGTACGTACACACACATGCATACACACATACACACGTATATATACATACATACACACATGCACATACACACACATATAAACACGCACGTACATACATACACACATATATACATACATACACACATACACGCACATACATACACATGCATACAAACACGCACGTACATACATACATACATACATAAGTGAAATATTGTTTTTAAATGCCTGGACTTCTGAGATTATATCTTATGAAAATATCATAGTATTTATACAGGTTGTAATTCTGATATGCCTGGTAAAAATATTTACACTGCCATGTGTTTTCTGAAATACAAACATTCCTCATTTCCTCCAACTCAGAAGATCACCTCCCTCTTCCCCATAAGTACCTAGAAATAAACAAGCTCATAAAACCTAAAAGTCTGTTGGGTTTCTCCTTCACATATACAGTTGCAAAAGTGACTTTATTAAAACTGCTTGGTATATATTCAACAATTTTTAGGCTGAAATATATAAATGAACGCATTCCCTTTGCTCACGACCGAGGTCCTGCAAAGCCCTCCCTACGGACTCTAGTGCCCGAGTCAATGCCCTGGCCCGCGGGGCCTTCTCCTCCCAGTCTGCCCGCTGCAGATCCGCAGGCCTTGCGGTGCCAGGTTCCTGCAGGGCCCAGCCTACTCCAGGAGCCCCAGCAGTAAAAGCGGGGCCTCAGCAGCTCCCTGACCTGAGCGGCACCCAGAAGCTCACAGGGTTGCCGGCGGGCTCCAGCTGTGGTTTCAGCAGCTTCCCCGGCACCTCCCCTGCCCCCCTGGAGACCGGAGAGCCAGCGAGTCCCATCAGAAGGCCTCAGGACTTCTCTATCCATGGACTGGTTTCAGCCCTGGGGTATGCATTCTCCCAAGAAGCAGAGTTGCTCCTCACATCTGCCTTGCATCTCTCCTCTGGAGTCCGCTTTCACCCTCACTAGCCAAGAATTCGTTACACCAATGCGCTGATAAGAACTTTCTGACATTGGGACTTTCCTGTGCTAGTCACCGTGTGGTTTCTGCTTTCTGAGTGGAATGCCACAAACACTGAGGAAACACTTGTTACAGGAGGCTGGTACAGTTGTCTTAATACCAGACAAAATGGACTTTCTGGGTAAAGCATTACTAGAGAAAAAGAGAGACCCTTTGTAAAAGTGTCAATTCATCAAAAGATATAGGAGTTCTAAATTCATATGCACCTAATATTAGGATCACAAAAGATGAAGCAAAGTCCTTCTTATCAGAAATGCACGGATCCAGTAGGCAGAAAATCATGAAGAACACAGTTGAACTCAACAGCACCATCAATCGACTGCGTATAATTAATAACTGTATAAGACGTTTACCACAACCAGCTGGGATTTATTCGGGGTGTGCAATGGCTCGACATTCAAAAACCACTTAGTGTACTCCATTGCATCAACAGACTAAAGAAGAAAGAGCCTAGGATCACATCAGTAGATGCAGAAAAGGTATTTGACTAAATCCAACATCCATTCATGATAAAAAAAAAAAAAGTCTCCGTAAACTAGGAACAGAAGGGAACTGCTTCAACCTGACAAAGAACATCCACAAAATATCGGCAGCTCACGTCATACTTAATGGTGAGAAACTAGAAGTTTTCCCACTAAGCTCAGGAACAAGGCAAGGATACCCTCTCTCATCACTGCTTTACAGCTCTGCACTGGAAGTCCTAGTTAATGCATTTAGAAAAGGGAAGAAAAGGTAAACAGGGAAGAAAGAAAGAAAAGAGTCTGTGTTCATAAATTAGCAATTTAGAGTTTCCAAAGCCTTTCTACAAAGGAGAAAGTAGCTAAGAAAAGCGGCTACTTTCCTCGACGTACGTACAACTGTTACCCAGTTCAGAGCTGGTAACACTTGACCTTTTGAAGTTCATGAAACAGCAAGGAAAACACTGTTTTTGCTCTTGATCTGAGAATCAAAGACGGCTGATCACAGCGTTTTCTGCAGGAAGCCGCACAGCATGTCAGAGCACGACCCGAACAACCAAGACACTCGGTCCGAGGAGCCCAGCGAACCCCTCCCTCCGAGCAGGCCCTGTGGCAGCAACGGCCCACCCGGGAAGCAAGCAATGGCCACTATTTCTTCAAAAGTCTGGAGGAACCTCTCCCATCCTCATGCCTGGGGACTGAGCAGTGAGGTCTTAGAAATTTGAAGCCTACAGTTTCAAAAACGTAACAAACCGCCCAAAACAATCTATCTAGTTTTAAAACCCTATAAAACCAGTTTGTATGCCTTTACTTTTCTGGTGTAGAGTTTACCAGATGCCAATTTTGTTTCCGTTTTTGAAGACAAACTAGGGAGTAAATTGAACATATGCTGGAGGGGTTTTCCAACAGAGGCGCTTCTGTGCTTGCAGGCCTGTTTTCTCGCCGGCTGGCTCTGAGGAGCGGCAACGGGATCAGGACCCAAGAGGTGCCCGAGCAGCCAAGCTCTCGAAAGGTCCACGTGGAGCGCATCGGGCACTTTACCTTTCCAAGCTGTCCTCCTCCAGAGTGATCTCCATGAACATCTTCAGTTTTCTGTGAACAGTGGCTGCAACATCCCTCACTTTTGAGCTCCTCTGTTTACCTACGGGGAAGGCACAATGAAGACGGAGAAAGGTCTTAGCGCCCCCGCCGCCGGTGCAGCAGGGACGCCGTGCTCTCGCGTCGCCGTGTGGCATCACCTGAAGCACCCAGGGCGCACGAGGCATTCATCGGCTCCCTTTCATCAGCTCCCTGCCTCTCGCCCTCACTCCTTCACGTGGGGAATGTCCCCTCTTTCTCCAGGCCTCAACTCAGGGGACACTGCCTTAGAGAAGTCTTTTCTGACGCCCAGCGTGGGTGACACTAGTCACAAAGCATTATCCTAAACCTGCAGACACACCACGCAGTAGGGCTCCCAGGGAGAGCTCGTCTCACTGGGAGCACTCCGCCTGCAATACATCACATGGAGATGAGTTCAACATTTGTAAAACTGAGTAAAAATACAGAAACTTAACAGTAATACTCAGGGACATTACTGTATTTTATACTGAGGTGAGCATTTTATAGTCATCTCCAACTATTTTCCCAGTCCTATTTCAACTGGCTGGGATATTTAAGACACACAACTATAGGGCTTAAGTAGAAAAGCAGATACATTAAGTATTAACACCAAAAACACACCATCATTAGCAAAAATAAATTCAGATTTTTAAGCACAGGTAACACATGATAAATCCATAGAAACTGAATTCTGAGGCACAGAGAGGGACACGTGACAGTGCCAGTGGGAGAGGGCGACCCAGACAGGACTGGTTCCCGGCCAGGGCAGGGCCGGCTGAGCAGAGGGTGCCCAGCAGACGGCGTGTGCTCCGAGAACGGGCCAGCCGGCTGCAAGAGCGAGGGGAGCCTGTCTGGGAGGGGAGGCAGCGACGCAGAACTGAGCTCCCAAACAGCCCGTAACAGTACTGTACGAGATCACACCCAGCAATATCCCAGACAGCAGAAGAGAGAGTTTAACCAACCTTTATTAATAACCAGAATAATGTGCATAACAGCTGTGAGACACACAATGCCTTCAATATCATCAGAAGTAACACATGCCTTTAATTCATCTAAAAATGACCTGCAAAAAAAAAAGAATAAACATCTGGAATTATTCTATAGTATATATGCTAACACTTCATAGAAAGACTACGACAGCCAAGATCCCTCAAGCACCATGAAGTCTAGCTTTCACGTGACGGGAAGCAAGTCTCCCCCCAGCTTTCACTAGAAGCTGGATCACAGCACAGAGGAGACACTCACATCAGCTGATGTTGCTAGAAAGAGAACAGGGACGTTCTGGTAGTTGAGAAAAGCTACTCTGTACACCCACAATACACCCAAAGAAGATACCAGATCACTGAAAAATAACTCAGGCCTGGTAAATATGATGGCTTTAACGTTCTCATTGGCTACAGCTACTACTGCAGATAACTGTGAAACCCTCCCTTCTCTGCCGCAGCAGCCCTGCGTGTGCCCCTAGAAGCCACACGGGCACTGAACCCAGGCAGGCGTCCGGAGTATGCTTAGTAAACAGTGCTCCTCCACACGGTGACATTCCCAGTGTCCCCCCTAGCTGAATCCTAGTGATGATAAGCATAACCAGGCACTTTTCAGATGGACCTATTGGACGGAAAGTTCGAATTCCTCCTCGTAGAAGTATAATGCAACATTTTAAAATAAGGCAACTATTTTTAATTGCTGATGAGAGAAAATTCTATGAAACATTTTTCTCATAGAAAGAAAAAAGCACCTTTGAGAAATTTTGAGAGCTGAAGGAATACAGCAAAATCTGCTCTGAGCCTCCCGTCACCAGGAGAGTCTGAGAACAGTGACGAGAGCGTGGTTACCTGATCACATCCGGAGACTTCATTATTATCCCTATTAAACACCTTGAAAATGGCGGGAGATCTGAAAGAACCTCAGGGGTGGTGAGCTCTTCTACCTCAGAAACCTAAAAAGAAGTTCCAAATCAGTAATTTCTAAATTGAGAATGAGATAGGGTGTTTTTTACACTGCTGTGGGTTTTCAACCAGAAACTCAAAAGAATAGTTTTTATTAACTGTTGGAATGTCTACGATAATTAGGGAGAAGACAGGGATATATTATCCATGAGACAGAATGAAAAGACGTTTCACACAGTTAACCTCTGACAGACGGCCGCTAACACACTAGCACTCTGTAAATAGTGTGCTTTGACCCGAGTCTAACTGGCTCCTCTGAATCACCCAGGACTCGGTTTTCTCCGTCTCAGCACGACCGGCACCCAGACTGGAAAATGCCTGGCTGTGGACCAGGCCTCCGCCCCCGCTCCCCAGCACGGCCAGGGGCCTCTGGGGAACCACCCACAGCACGGTAACAGTCACACTCACGCCAGGGGCTCGGCCCGGGTGTGCGCCCCTCATCACCAACCTTACAAGGTGCAAGTCACCCATCAGTGGCGAATGAACTCCACAGGCCAATGGCTCCTTGCAGAATCTAAACCCAGAGCCCTGCTCTGGAAGGGGTGGGGTCCGGGGGGGGGGCAGGGCAGGTTGTGTCTTGTTTCCTGACCCCACCCCCATCTCCTCCCCACACATCCCGCACCGTCCCTCGCCTACTTCTCGGCCATCAGGGGACTCGACTCAGCTGTAACTACACAGCAGTTCCAAAGAGCCTTTCCATATGCCCTCTGGAAGATTCATAATACTAATTTGGGTATTAAAGTCCAATCATCATTATGTCTGAAATAGCTCTGTTTCTCATTAAAATGCTTTACATCTTCAGTGTTGTGAATGCGTTTCTGACATAAACAAATGATCACTGACTGGTGTGTGTATCTTGGGGCGCCTGGGTGGCTCAGCCGGCTGGCTGGCTCTTGGCTTCGGCTCAGGTCCTGATCTCAGGACTGCAGATTCAGCCCCGCATTGGGCTCCGAGCTCAGGGAGGAGACTGCTTCAGATTCTCTCTCCCTCTCCCTCTTGCTTCTTCTCTCTCTCTACCCAAATGAATAAAAATCTTTTAAAAAATGTGTCTTGAGATTTTTAGCATGTGTAGCAGTAAGACACAGAACAGCACAGAGTAGAATGCCAATCAGAAAACTGTCATTCTGACTCTTCCGAAGCACGGACACACCGTCATTCCTTAGGGAGACTGATGAGTTAAACACACACCCTCAAGTCTCTGGAGAAACCACTAAACAATTACACAAAGGACAACATAAAGTCAACGGAGAAGAGAAAATGGAAGAGTACACACACCTGACTCATCACGAAATGGCAGGAGAAGAAGAAAAACAGGGGGACTAAAGAAAACAAACATCAAAATGGTCAAATGAAACCCAAATCTCCCCATGAGTGTATTAAAATCAAATAGGTAAAGGGCAGAGACTGTAAGAGCAGACCTCCTCCAAAAAGGCCTGCCCAGAAAAAAACACTCTGAACACGCAGGAAAACACGCTGACAGGGACCGCCGTCTGCTGAGCTCGCGGGCGGCCGACGTGCCAGGAGGGCCCAGCACTTGGCCTCCTCGGACCTGCGAGGCAGCGGAAAGAGGCAGGCCCACCGCAGAGGGGAGGGCAGCAAACGTGCTCTGTAAAGTAGTAAGATGTATCAGCTTTGTGGGGAAAACGGTCCGTCAGGACTCCTCAACGCCGCGGCCACGGAAGATATGCCGACGGTGGCTGTGGCCCCAGGAGAAGGCCTTTACAGAAGCAGACCGTGAGGCAGGTGTGCGGCATGGGCCATGAGCTGATTTATTTATAGTTGTTAGGCTATACAGCTCAGTGGAGTAGACTCCTCCTCTTACTCCATGAACCTGCTTACTAGTTTCCTGGACCGACTGTTCAGCTTTAAGGAGGGCCTTAAAGTCTATTAAGGTCTTAGGAGCTCAGTTGGCTGTTTCATACTCATGGTCTTCCGGGGCAGAACTGATATCACACAGTGCATGCCTGTCAGGTTGCATCTCTCCTACCGAGAACATCTACCGTCACCTTTCTGTCCTCCACCGCGGACACACCTGCCCTCAGTGCCTCACGGGTCTCACTGCAGAAACAGCTTTCTGTTCAGACCCGAATCATCATCCTGGTTATGTGGATCTTCACCCAGGTAGGCTAACTGTAAAAACTATGCAACTGCCAGGAAAACAGCCAGTCTTCTACAGAGTAGGAACGAATAAGGTATCTGTTTAAACTGACACTGAAGTTCGAATTCCCTGTGCTTAGACATGGAGGAAAACATGAGGCCTATGGGTCCAGAAGGCGGTCAGACGCGAGTGACCCCAGAGGGCACCGCCTGCCCCAGCCCGCACCCTGCTCACCGCTGACCACGGCTGCTTTGGCCTTGTCAGGAGAGAACACTCTTAAGAAATATATCAACCCCTGCAGATATCTAAAACGCAGGAAGGAAAAAAGTTCACGATGGAAGGACTTGCTGGGTCTTAATCAAAATGGCAACACCCTGAACACAATCCCCCGGGAGTCACATGACTCGAGTTCCCAGCCAGCCACAAACCTGGAGGAGCGGCAGCTAGAGAAGCAGGATACTCATTCAACCGCGTTCTTAAAAACACTTGGGGAAACAGGACGAGCTATTTGTAGAGAAGAGCAGCCGTGCTGTCTCGCGGTGAACAGCACTCACCTTCCGTAGCTGGTGGCTTATCTCCACCACGGCCGCGGCAATGACCGTGGAGAGCAGGCCCCGGTGGACGGGCGTGTCCGCGTGCCAGGACTGCACAGTCAGCATCAGTGCATGAAGAGAACTCTGGACTGAATAAAGTAGCTACAAGAAAGCACACCGGTCACTTTTTAGTGGTTATAAAAAGGCATTTTACAGAAGTACCCTACTGTCCTCCCAGGACTTCAGGAATCCCTGTCTTGTTTGCCCTTCATCCACACCCAAGCCTTCCCTTCCCGTTGCTGACTCGGATCTCTCAGGCACCCCTGCTACAGGACACACAGGACTGAAGCCCACGGGGAATTACTTTGATGACATTCCTCCCCCAAAAGCAAAGGAAAAAGCCCCCAAGAACAGAAGCACCAATACTATAAATATAGAAAAGATGAAGAAATACCACTGATAGTAAAAGACCAAGAGGCCATGTGTTTTGAAAGAAGATTTGGTGAGATAATAAAAGATTCCGGCACAAACTAAATTTTATAAGCAGATCACACACTTGAGCCAACTCATCAAAAAGAGAAACATTTCAAATTGACTCAAAGATGAACTCGTAAGCTAGGGGAAAACATGGCCAACAACCTTCAATCACCTTCTATCAGCTAAGAACAGAAAAAAAATTGACTCTTCAATGTTTCATAAACATCCTCCCACTGAAGCATTTTTTAAAGATTAAAAAAAAAGCTAATTTGCATGTTTAGACTACTACCTAGAAAGAAAGGAATGGCCCCCGTGACGACAGTGCGGTCCCAAGAGCCGCTCCCCCGTGGACCGGAGACTCAGGAACCCCAGCCCCTCCAGCCCCGGGACTCTCACCCCCAGGGAGGGGGAGGAGGGCAGGTAATGAGGGTAGCGTAGAATGGAAATTATTATCTCCCCTTATCATCTATAAATAATCAAAATCCGCATTCTCCAAAGTATGTTCTAGTTGGAGAGTCTATGAAAGAACAGTTGAGTATTCACGAGCCGGTGGCCATCAGTTCGGTGTTTCCTGCCCCGCCAGGCGGAAGACTGACTGCTGCTGGCCTGCACTCATTAAGTCCTGCCCGAGCCTACGAGTCAAAGGGGGGCTTTTGGCCCTCCCAGCCGCACTGCAGACAGAAGCACCTCGCTGACCCTGCCATGCTCTGCAGACGAGCAGCAAGCACCGCTTGAAGGACGGCACTTGGTAACTCTCTCCCACCTAGAGGTGCGCCCCAGCCAACATCCCAGGGGCAGAAGCGAGAGCTCGCTGGGCCTGCGTGCGAGGTGACACCTCCCATGCACCCCCGTCTGCTGGCCCGACAGCCCATCCTGGGAAGGCACGAGTACCCGCAGGCCTTCTTCCGGTTGCTTCCTGAAGCTCTGGGCCATACACTCCAACAGTTTCTGAAATACTTTCTGAACCATATCGAACAGCGTTGCAACTTCTCCGTCTGAGTCCGGTCTCTGCATCAGGGAATTCCCAGTTATCTCCTTCAGAACGCCCAGAAGTAACGACACATAAAAGAAGCCCTTCACTAGGAAGAATATTAGAAAAATTAGTTAGCTAACCACAACATTGGGCTGAAATTAATTACATTTTTCACACAACACATGTATATTATGATAACTGGAAAGAAACTGTTACTGGCAAGCCAATACCAGGTTGACCAGTTTAATCTAAATTTTAACACACATAAATTTTAAAATAAATAAGATTTAAAAACTTGCCCCTTTTAAATATAACAGCAATATCTTCAACAACAGTAACAGTAACTTTAACTTGAGTACCAGTAACTGGGCTCACGACACATGTGGACAGTGTGGCCCCTGGAACACAGGCAACAGAGAACGTGTCTTATTTTCTCATGTAATGGCAACATTAACACCAGGGCTATTGTCACGAGTGTGAGAAGGATGGCCCAAAACCTTTCCAAATGTGATTTAATAATGTCACAGGCCAACTCTGCTAAATGTCTAACATTCTGTAGTTAATCGTTGTCTTTCTCTTGTGAATCACTTCCTTTGCTGTGTTGCATTAATTTGGTAAATTGTTGGGGCGCTTAGATGGCTCAGATGGTTAAGCATCTGCCTTCGGCTCAGCTCATGATCTCCAGGTCCTAGGATAGAGCCCTGCATCGGGCTCCCAGCTCAGCAAAGAGTCTGCTTCTCCTTTTCCCTCTGCCTCTCCCCCGCTCATGCTCTATGTATCTTTCTGTCTCAAACGAATAAATAAAATCTTCTAAAAAAAACAATAATTTGGTAATGCATTTTCTACATGTGAGCCTAAACCTACAGTTCATCCTAAAGATCTTGAATTTTCATTTCAGTGTTTATCCTACCTTGACTTTGAGTTGTAAGAATAGAGCTAGGGGAGGGGGGGGTGTGGACCCCGGGTGGCTTGGCCCGTTCAGCATTCAACTTTTAATTCCGTCTTAGGTCATGACCTTAGTGTCATGAGATCAAGCCTCATGTCGGCTCTACACTGGGGGTGGGGAGCCTATTTGGGATTCTCTCTGTGCCCCCTCTCCTCCCAACCCCTGCTCACACACTCTCCCTCAAAGAAATAAATAAATCTTAAAACAAAACAAATAAACAAACAACAACAACAAAACCCTCAGAGCCAGGGTCTCACCCTCCGGGAAGCTTCTCAAGCATCCTCACTCTTTCCTACTTCTGTCTGGACCCTCACCATGCGTGACACTCACTGACGGACCTTTCTGAGGTCTGTGTGCACGAGTGCCTCCACATTTAGACAGCATGCTCTCCCGGGGCAGGAGCCGTGCCACATGATTCTTTCTTGTCCATATTTAAAAATATATACTACGTAAACATACAGACTATATGCTACATAGATAAACACATACAGAAATTATGTGACATGTGTACCTATACTTTTAAAGCCTGTCATACGGGCAAGCACAGAAATAATGCTTCTCATTAATAGACTATCATCTAGGTGACCAAGAGGCATGACCTCTTGGCCTTGTTTAGGAATCGCATGACCTCACACAGAAAACGGACCTGGCATAGCACGCAAAGAGCCTCAGTTCATAAAACAGATCAATAAGATACAGGAAGCTCTGCTGGAAACAGAGGTAAGAAACTAACCGCAAACCCAAATTTATCTGCTGGAGTAAATAAAATAACTGGTCGTGTTCCAGCTGCGTTTACCCCTCGAAAGGTCTACGGCCCTGCCAGAGTCAACCGTTTACCCCTCGAAAGGTCTACGGCCCTGCCAGAGTCAACACAGTTCCTGCAATCACTGCAAACATGACATAAACTTTCCACAAAAGAGCCCCCTTATTAGAAAGGCAGAGGAACACACACTCTTCGCACAGCGAGTCACTTCGGGGGAACGGGCAGCGCGGCACGGACAGCTCGGAGAAAGCCGACGTGCCGAAGCCAAAGGCCCAGCAAACAAGAGAGCTGTCCTTTCTCCTCCACCCTCCAGGTCGCAGTGCATGGGGGAACCACACACTTAAATGATATCTTTAATTACTGACAAAAATCGGAAAAACTGAAAACTTTAATTCTAAGCTGTTTCAGTATATTCAAGCAGCATGTGCCTTCTAACCAAGTATATATAGATAGCTGTTAAATAAAACACAACACGTTATTAAAAATAAGTCAGAACTCACAGCTACACAGAACAGATAATCCTGACTTTGGAAGTTCTTGCTTCTCTAGAGGGAACGGGTCCAAAGCCACTGCTGGGAGTGACGTCAGTCCGCCACTGCTGGCGCCCTCCAAGAAGCAGAAGCTCACTACCCTAGCCCGTGGCAGCAGACACAGCGTGGGGACCCGTGGACCCCGCCCTCCCCTGGCTCTGGCTCCGCCCAGCACGTGCTCCTCCCTACAGGTCCCTCCAGCCGTGCCCCTCCAGGTTCCATGCCAGTGGCCCATTCGCCCCTCAACTAAGACAAACCCCCAGGTTTTCCGTACTTCCTCTTTATTTACTAGAAATGTTGTCGTCCCTTTTTAAATGGCCTGACTACTTTCTGGAGGGTCACTGTCTCCTAGTGCTCCAGCACTCGGCACTGCCCTAATCACCTGCCCTTGACTTTTTAGTCCCTGATTTTGCAGAACACATGGTGTTTTTTCAAAACATACATATGGCATTAGAGCGGAAACAGCTGCACTTGTGTGAGGTTAGATTTTTATATCTGGGTTCTGCGTGGGGACTCAGCTCTACTCGGGGACAGCACCTCTGGCACACGCACGTCAGCACGGAGAAAGCCATATTATAATGTTGGTAATATAAATGGGACTGATTTTATAATTAGAAAGTTCTGTTAGAACTCTTTTCAAGTAGAGCAAAAAGCCCCGTGAACAACAGACTCTGGGTAAACCTCACTAGGTCGCTAAGCGTAATCCTATTTGTGACAGGG
Source organism: Spilogale gracilis (assembly GCA_004023965.1). NCBI lineage: Eukaryota > Metazoa > Chordata > Mammalia > Carnivora > Mephitidae > Spilogale > Spilogale gracilis. Next base: position 29,776 of record PITA01009788.1, read on the forward strand.
TCACAGAGGATGGCCACGGTTGAGTCTCCCCTGTGAGCCTCTAATTGTTGGAATGTATAAATGCAAAGAGCATTTCACTTTGGTTCAGGTAAAGTCAGCAGCTCAAGGCCTTATTTTTGGGGAACAGGTGCCTCTATGTCATGAAACTAACAACATCAGAGATCTCAAATTCCAGTTAACTCCTTGGAAATGTAAATATTATCAATACTAAGAGTAGAGTCAGTCCTTAGGAAAAAAAAATTCCTAAATGCTAAATGAAGTTTTAAAAAATAAAAATCATTTTTCATTGTTTTGATCATTAACTTAAGTTAAAAAATATTTCACAACAGAAGGTAAAAGCGATCAATGATTTAACAAAGGAAAGTCAAATTCTGAAACAAGTAGTATCTGTTCTGGCTAATTTTCAATCTTCACTGTGGGCATTTAAAACAACTCCTTCACAACCTAACTTACAGCACAGGTTAATTTCAAGAAGCGCGTACTGGAAAGGCCGAGCAGAGTGGCCGCCACCGCCCCCCCACCCCGGCCACACCCCCACCCCCGCCCCAGCCAGACCCCAGAATCGGACTCATTACACTCAATACCACCAGGGCCTAACCACAAACGTCACTGGGCACTCACTGACTCTATGTCCGAATCTTAATACTGAATCTACAAATAAGTCTTTTTCTTTTTTTTTTTTTTAAAGATTTTTATTTATTTGACAGAGAGGGAACACAGCAGGGGGAGTGAGAGAGGGAGAAGCAGGCTTCCCGCCGAGCAGGGAGCCCGATGTGGGACTCGATCCCGGGTCTCCGGGATCATGACCTGAGCTGGAGGCAGTCGCTTAATGACTGAGCCCCCCAGGCGCCCCCAAATAAGTCATTTTCAATGTCTTCTGGCAGATACAGAGGCTTAAAGGAATTTAAATGTTGTTTCTAATACGGACCAGAGAAACCACCAGATGTGGTGTCAGGACATACAGTGAGAGCGGCTCAGAAACAGTTCTGTCCCCGGGGGGCAGTGGGCGAGGAGGCGGAGAGAGCCGGCTACTCCCCCACTCGTCCCACCTCCCGGCCATGGGAATCTGGCCCTGGGGCCCCTGGTCAGGCCACTCCGGGTACTCATGCCGCCCAGCGCTGCCCAGAGCACCCGGAAGGAGGCCGAGCCCGCACTCACTCACCGACACACGGAACACAGCGCCCAGGGCGCAGCAAGCACAGACCCAAGGCGTCAGTCCCCACCGCTTCCACCGTCCCCCTGTCCTCGGGGCTCCCGCAACTTCCCGGTGGTCCTGAGGGGGGACCTAAACACCCCGACTTACACTCCCAGTGTGCCGGGCAGACAGGCTCAGGGCTGCCGCTACACAGCCCGCCACGCGGCCAAGTCACCTGACCACCACTAGGAGAAGCCGCGAAGGAAACCAGACTCAGGCATGTCCGACAGCGGCCACACCCCCGGACTTGCCAGCTGCATCAGCCCACACCTTCCTTTTTTGGTGTGAGCTAGTTTGTGTTATGTACCTGAAACCTGAAGGCATGAGTCCCAATCAGCAAAGGGAGGGAGGCTGAGAGGGACTGGTCTGATTATTATTGCCCTAAGCAAGCCCTTTAATGAAGGGTACCTGTTTGCATGATCCGGAGACTGCACTGTAACAGTCGTATCTGAAACTTGGAGTCACCGAGGCCAACCATCACGACGTCCTTGCATACCGTCACGTAGGTCTGTAGGAGACAGATGGGCTGTGTGACGCACCGAGGAACTGAGAGCCAGGGAAGGGGAATGAACCCAGCCTGCTACAGGGTCTCACATCTGATCGTACTACTAGTTCTCTCCTACAGCAAGGGTTTATAGAGGTGTTTTACAAGGGAATCTTCATAAAGATGCGTTAGTTCTCATTTTTATTTCTGTAAGAAATCTGGAAACCCATTTTATGTCATTCCACAAAAATTGATGAAAGCCTCTTACATATAAGATATAAAACTCCATAAAAATTATGCGGCTTCTGTTTTGGAAAAAAGACAAACTCTGGCTGTTGAAGTGCCACCACGCTGAAGAAGGGCAACACTACTGTGCAGAGCCACAACTTTAAAGCACAGAGTCTGGAAGCACATCACAAACTTGGTAAAGAGAAGGGTTCCATGCTGGAGACTTCTAACCTGGATGATCTGCTGGTAAACAACTCTGTGAAGCTTGAGATATTCTTCTTCTTGGTCTTGGATAAAAGACAAGACTTTGTTTTCTAACCAGAACCCAGTGTCTTCCAAAATGGACAGATAAACTTTCCCCTCTGCGCAGAACTGTCCAACAACAAGAAGACAGATTAGCAACGGAACCGGCCTCCCAGCATGCTCTGTACTCAGGCTCCAGCCGGGGCGCACGGGCCTCACCTGGTGCTGCAGGTGGACACTCAGCCGGCAGTGGAGGCTGAAAGCCCGCAGGGCCACCGCCTCATCCAGGTCGTGGGCTTGCCCACCCGGCAACTGCAGAATTGATTCCAGATCCGCCTGCAAAATAAAGAAGTCTGTTACCACGTTCCAGCCACGAAGTCAGCGCACACCGTGCACAGTGAGGACGACCCGAAGAACCTGACGCACACCCACCGTTGGACGGCACCACCTGGAGCAGGGGGGGTCACTGAGTAACGCCACAAAACCGAGAAATGTACTTTTCCCTTCCTCTTCCCCCAACAGATCCTCCATTCCAGTCAATGTTATCCCTGTAATTTATATTTTTTTGTTTCCAAGTTTTATTTAAATTCTAGTTAACATACAACGTAACACCGCTTCGGGAGCAGACCCTCCCGTCTCAGCAGTCACTGCTCAAGAACTGTCAGGATCAAGCATACAAAGCACTTGCCCCTGGGACAGACCGTGACCTGCTCCCAGCCAGGGGGCTAAGAGCACCGACCATCAAAGGAAAGAGAAAGGAAGGCAGTTCTGCCCCAGAACAATGTTCTCGCCACCCAGGCAGACCCACAGCCCCAGCCTACCCAGAGCTCCCTAACCCTGTAAAGGGAAGAGAGCCTTAGTGTGGGGAACCGGTTAGGAGGCCGTGCGTGGCGGTCGCATGGAGGGGTGGAGGTCCCACCAGCATGAGCAGGAGGGGTATCATCCGTGCCCGTACCAGAAAGACCCACCCATCTTTACCAGAACCCACAGGGAGCCCTACTTGGGACAGCAGCACAGGCAGTGCCCAGCGTCAGTCCATGGGCAAAATCCCAGCACTTCCTATCCAGGCCTGGCCACCAGTCCTGGCCCATTTCCTCCCCCTGGAGGGCTGTGCACCTCCTTCCCCTCCTGCAGACCTCTCCCTCGCCTTCCCCATCTGATGCCCATGCTAAGCACTAAGCTCAGCAGTCCCAGAGACGGTCTCTGAGAGCTGGCCCTGCAGACGGCCAGAGAGTCAGTAAGGAGGATTCCTAGATCCCGAGGATTCCTACAAAAGCCTGCCAAGGACAGTAAGGGGAAGCTAGCATTCCCCTATCAGTGCGTGAGGAGCACAGCAAGAGAAGCGCAGGAAGAAGCCTTCCTACAGACTGGTGCGTTCTGAGAGAGGGCTGCCCACGGGCCCCGGAACTGTAACCAGGCTCCCCTCTCGCCCTGCCAGGGAGCCACCCGAGGAGTCCTGTCCCTGTCTGCGAACTGAAGGACTGGGTTAGATAGCTCTCAACTCCTCCCAGCTGGGAAAAACGTTATACTCTAAGGATGAGAAATTTAGATCTTATTTTGTCACTCGTCCAAACCAATTACGTGGACTCGTCCAACTTCCGTGGTGCCCATGTGTGTCCTGTAAAGTCACCTTCGATGTCCCCAGTGCCTTCAACAGCTGGGTGAGTCTCTTCCGGGGGGCAGAGAGCAGACACTGTCGATTGCTTGGGTGTGTCAGCAAGTACTCCGTGTAAACCAGGGCCAACCCAGGTCTTATGGGGCGCGTGTCCTGGATTCGCACCTTCCGTTTAGAGGCTGAGTTACTCTGAAAGAGCAGAGCAAGAAAGTGACAATGTAAACATAAGTTCCGGGGCACCCGGGGGGCTCAGTGGTCTCGGGTCCTGATCTCAGGGTCCCGGGATCGAGCCCCGCGTCAGGCTCCCTGCTCTGCTGGGGGTCTGCTTCTCCCTCTGTCCTTCACCCCACTTATTCTCTCTCTCAAGTGAAGCACGTGTTCTCAGGAAAGCACACAATTTCACATACCCTCATTCGGCCATTTTCAAGAAGCATGACAGAAACAGACCTTGCTCCGGGGCTGGTCCTCTGGCAGCCAGTCACAGATGAGCTCCAGGACGTGTCCCACTCGTCCCCAGGAGCAGAGGCAGTCCAACAAAGTACAATAGCACTTGTCTGCGGCTCCTTCCTCTTGGTTTCTTAATGTGGAAATCACACCACAGCTGAAAATGTCAAATATATAAAATCAGATCTTACATTTCAGTAAGAGTTTCCCATTTCTCAAAAAGCTGAAAAAAAGAACAAGGTAGCTAAAAAGTGAGGGTACATAAGGCCCTCTTATCACAGGAACTCTCAGACATTCTCCCCTGCAGGAAAAAACATAGTTTCCCATAATGACTCCCCAGGATAAGTTCCAACCCAAAACACTGAGTCTGAACACAGCGTGAGGACACTGAAGTCAAGGCAGTCCGAGATGAGTGTCAAGTTACCAAGGACATGCCAGGTCCCTAAAACCCCGTGTTTCTTTTCTCTGTCATGTCCATCAGCCTCTAGAGCAAAGATTCCTAGTTCTGGGGGAATAATTTTTGCCTAGCCTGAAAACATTAATTTTTTTCATAAATATGACTTATGCAACTCATTGTGTCCACAACATTGTGTTCAGGTGAAAGTGACAGAAAACCCCCAGCTCTGCAGGCGCCCCCTCGCGCCAGGCTCGGAGCCCGAATGCACTCTGCGCCCGCAGCACGCCTCGACCCAGGGGCCGCGTGCCCGGCGCCCACGGGCAGCATGACTCCAGAGTCCCTCCGTGCGGGCCTTGAAAAACGTGCCCCCCAGACTTTAATGTGGACGTCAGCTCCACGTAGGCTCTTCCCTTATTCCTTAGCCAGTGCAGAGCCCCCTGGAGACGGCGTCCTGCTGCTTCCCCACCACCACCATGAGCCCAAAGCTGAAGCGTGACACTCGCTGGACGCACGACGACAGCAGGGTGCCCATTCACGACCTCCCGGGACAGACAGGTACCTGAACGCAGGCACAGCGGAGGCTGGCATAAAGGACATGAGCATAAATAGAGGGATCTTGCAGCGATCATCCTAAAAGCATAAAAAGGGGGGGAGGTTATTTAAACACCGTGACATTTTGAAAGACTGTCCCTATAACTCCCCCATAACCCATCTTCCGCGCGGCTCAGGAACTAGAGCATGCCGTTCAGTGTTCAATGGGAGACTTCAACCTACGCGTAAGCCTCATATTTGAGAACCAGTTTCAAAGTTCTAGATGACATTTTACCACTTTGTGTAAGGTATTAATGTGTGCAAATTAAGCACCGACTGTGTACGAACTGCCAACCTAAGTCCTAGGGGATACATCAGTATGCAGAGTAGACAAATTCTTTGCTTTCAAGGCACTGACTTCTATTTTTTAAAATACTGATTAAAGAAGAAAAAAAGTTAACTCTGTACACTTGGAACCCTAAATAACGTCAAGAGAATGAACGAGTCAGAGAAAAAGTTTTTCATAAAATAATAACAAAATCTTTGGGAAGACAATACAGTCTAATGGAAAATGTATAGACTTAGGGGCCACGAAGCGGAATCCACAGCTTTACCAGCTGGATCAGCAGAGAGCAAAGAGGCAGGACTGCGGTCCGTCTCTGCCTCTGTCAACGGGAGGGGCTGCTGAAAGGACGGGGGCACAGCACAGCACCCCGTCCGGGCTGGCACTTTAGTGAGCCACACCAGTGTCACAATTATATCATTAAAACAAGTAGACCAGGCTCAATCAAGAATACTTCATAGAAAATATCCCTGGTGGACTGGGAGAATGAGATAGGATGGACCCTAACAGGAAAAATAATAACAATGTCCCCCCAAAAGAGACATGAAACAGAACCAGGGACAACACTGAAATTTCATCTGCATGTACTCTGCATTCATGTGGAGTGGACCCACCCCTCCCCCAACTCCCAATACAAACAAAAATGTTTCCTTCGTGTTATAAAAGTAGACTGATAATTACCACTAATTCCCCTCTATCTGGATTATAGAATGTTTATTCACTTATGAAGAAGACCACAATGTTCTCAGAGCACCCAAGTGCAGAGAAGTCCTCTTGCCAGAATCATTTGAAATTAACTGGATTAATTAACTGCCTTCCTTGGGTCCCCGGACACCTGCAGGCCACAGGGCTCATCTTCCAGCTCATCCAGTATCCTACGCTTCTGTGTTGTTGTCTGAGACTTTTGAGATAATGCTGGTTTCTCAGCCCACTGTAATTATTTAAGCTTTTAAATGTACGAATAACTTCGGCAATTTAGATTATTTACCTTCCTGAATAGATAACAGGTGCATTTCAAGGACACAATGAAGCTCAGAGACTTGACATTCACAGAAATGCAGTTCAGAACAACTAAGGGGTCAGGGTCATATAAGCAGTTTTAGAAGAGCCCAAAAGTAAAATTGATTAAGAGGATGGTTCATAAAACCTATGATCAGTCTATATTTAAACCATGTTATCTTTATGATTGGGAATACATTTTCATCTCTAGCTTAGTCTTATTTCTATTTGTTTTGGAAATATGAAATTCCCTCAGAAGTAAAAAGTCAAGAAACAGGTTTCCTTCACCCAAATAGAAAGAAGCCACACACATGTTCTATCTGCAGACACAAATCAAACACATGGGCAGCCCACTTGCTCACAGCATGCCATCAAACGCCTACGAGTGCCCATGAGGCTTAGCCGCTATGGCACCCAGTTTGCCAACTCTTCATTCTCAATCCTAGCTAATCGAACTAAATTCTCAAATGGTGTCACAGACCACTGAAGACAGGAAAACGGAGCACTTACCCCCACACTTCCCTGAGTGCTGGGGACATGAGGCGGGAAGACATACGGCCCTCAAGAAAGGCAGGCGGCCACTTCCCCCGCCAGGTGACCAGTGGCTTAGCGAACCCCCCCCACACACACACAGAGGAAGTCCAGTGGGCACTCCGGCTAGTTCTGCACCAACGCGATCCTACGCGGTGTGTTAAGTGTGAGCAGTCTCACCTTGAAGACTTTCAGGTACTCAGGGAACACAGAAGCAAACTTGTTGATGGTGTAAACGCTGGCCTCCTTATTCTTTTCCATACTTCTGTGAATACTTCTCCAGAGAATCACAACAATTTCTAACAGACCGGCCATGGTCGCAACATCGCTTACAGACAATGTCTTGTCCAGAACCTAAGATATAAATAATTTTATTATGAAAGAATCAAATCATAACAACTACTATGGCAACAACTCTACTTTTTTTTCCCAAAGATTTTATTTATTTGACAGAGAGAAACACAGTCAGAGAGGGAACACAGGCAGGGGGAGTGAGAGAGGGAGAAGCAGGCTTCCCGCCGAGCAGGGAGCCCGATGTGGGGCTCAATCCCGGGTCTCCGGGATCATGACCTGAGCCGAAGGCAGTCGCTTAACCAACTGAGCCACCCAGGTGCCCCAACAACTCTACCTTTAAAAGTACATTTCAGGGGAAGCCTGGGGGCTCAGTTGGTTAAGCCTCTGCCTTCGGCTCAGGCCGTGATCCTGGAGTCCTGACGTGGGCTCCCAGCTCTGCGGGGAGTCTGCTTCTCCCTCTGACCTTCTCCCCTCTCGTGCTCTCTTAAGTAAATAAAGTAAGTAAGCAAATAAATAAATAAGTAAATCAAAAAAAAAAAAAAGTATATTTCAGAATTTCAGACCTGAAGCAGAAACATAAAATGTATCAAGTCTATTTTCATTTCATGAAAATGATTTTATCTTCTATTTGAAAAGCTCTAGAAGTAAATGTCTTTAAAAGCCCACTCCAGAAATAAACACTAAATGAACCCTATATCCTTTCAATCAACACTTTATATGAATTAAAAATCCTCTAAAAATGAAAATGCATACACTTGTCTTTAGGGACATCATAATGCAAGTAAAGAGCACATTTCTTTTTTTTTTTTTTTTTTTTAAAGATTTTATTTATTTGACAGAGAGAAACACAGCCAGAGAGGGAACACAAGCCGGGGGAGTGAGAGAGGGAGAAGCAGGCTTCCCGCCGAGCAGGCAGCCCGATGTGGGACTCGATCCCGGGTCTCCAGGATCATGACCTGAGCTGAAGGCAGTTGCTCAACCAACTGAGCCACCCAGGCGCCCCGTAAAGAGCACATTTCTACTCTATCTTCTGAACTGTTGTCAGAGGTCACTTCTTGCCACAGACTTTGCTGTGAACAGACCAGGGGAGGAGAGAGGATTGACCTAGATGTGACTGCTACTGAGCCTCAGCCACCAACCTGGCCCATCAGGCCACCCCAGGCTGCCTGCCTGCCCCCCCCGCTGTGGGCCTGGTCAGGGCTTGCTGACGCCCAAGCTGTCCTCAATCACTGCTTCCTCAGTTTGTTCTAAAACAACAAGCTCATCTTCTGAGCTTGTGCGGCTCGTGAGCAATGATCACCGCTGTGTTCTTCTGAGGGCCCCACTGAAGCCACAGGTGCCCTCCGGCAGGCCTTCTGCTCAGAATGCAGCCAGCCCATACGCACACACTGGCGGGCTCTGCTAGCCAACTTACGATGGGACTGTACCAAAGACAGTCTGATAACCTGCGAACAACCACGACACACAATTTCCTAAAAAGGAACTACGCTGAGATGCAAAAGAAGATTCATTTCAGGCACTGGTACAGTTAGGCTATCTACTCAAACACAATGGAAGAAGACAGTGTAAAAGAAAACAAACTTGGGGCTCCAGGCTGGCATTCGGTAGAACATGTAACTCTTGACCTCAGGGTTTTGAGTCTAAGCCCCATGTTGGGTAAAGAGTTTACTTAAATAAATAAACTTAAAAAAAAAAAAAAAAAAAAAAAAAAAAAAAAAAAAAAAAAAAGGAAGAAGAAGAAGAAATTTAAGGAGTACACCAAAAAAGCAAAGGTAGTTTCTACATAAAGCTAGATTTTTCATTATTCACTTAATACTTTGAATGTGCTTTGGACAAATTTAAAAAGATATAAAATCACTAAAAGCTTAGAAAGTACTGAAAGACTGATACATATAACAGAGGTTGACAAAATTCCATTCTGCAATTAATTTTACTTTTTCCCATTCCAATGTTTAGCATAGCAGCCTTCTCATTACAGTCTCAGGAAAAAGCCACCACTACTTCCTTACAAAACTGTGCTAAGTTCCTAAATCGGAAGCCAACTTTTTATTTTAGCAGAGAACATCTTTGATTTTTAGTAGTTAGCAATAAGAAAAAGTAAAAGAATGACTTCAAAAACTTGGCTTTTAGCCACATAAACATTCTTGGAATGAGAATATCCACATAACAAAGTGTATTTCTTGTCTAACATAAATGATAACGGACCTGCACATTTCTTTTTTTTTTTAAGACTTCACTTATTTATTTGACAGACAGAAACACAGCCAGAGAGGGAACACAAGCAGGGGGAGTGAGAGAGGGAGAAACAGGCTTCCCGCCGAGCAGGGAGCCCGATGTGGGACTCGATCCCCGGTCTCCGGGATCATGACCTAAGCCGAAGGCAGTCGCTTAACCAACTGAGCCACCCAGGCGCCCCTAGACCTACATATTTCTAAATTTTTCTGTTTTCTTCTTTTTTTTTTAAGTTTTCTTTTTAAGATTTTATTTATTTATTTGACACAGAGAGATCACAAGTAGGCAGAGAGGCAGGCAGAGACAGAGGATGAAGCAGGCTCCCTGCCGAGCAGAGGGCCCGCCGACACGGACCTCGATCCCAGGACCCTGAGATCATGACCTGAGCCGAAGGCAGAGGCTTTAACCCACTGAGCCACCCAGGCGCCCTAAACTCTTCTGTTTTCTAATGGTACAGAAACTGACCCAAAGTGTTATAAAATGCAAGCTTTCTCAATAATCCCTAGGTTTTCAATAACAGGGGTGGAGGGTTCCTTCAAAATGTATAAAATGTAATAGTCTCTCAACTAGTACATTACGAACTATGTCTTTGTTTTCCTGCAAAACCATTTTCACCAACACTGAGTCTGCGGTGGTGGCCCAGAGAGAAACTGTGCTCTCTCCCTGGCTATCACTTCATCTGTCTCCTACACGGCCATGCCAGTCTCTCCAGGTGAAGTTTCTGAAGACATAGGACAATGCGGTCACTTTCCTGAAAAATTCTGCCAATACGATCTGTATACTAAGTGAAAAACCCTGAAGAGAGGAACTTTTCAACCAAAAGTAAAAACAGAACCAAGTCCAAATGCCCTGGGCTGAAGGCTTTCCAAACCCAGGCTGAGAAGGTTCGTGAGTGGCTAGAACTACTAGTCGGGGTCCACAGCTAGGATAAAAGCCCACTCCTACTCTTCCTGTGCACTCTTCTCCTTGGTCCCACACCTGCCTCCTTGAGGGGTGGAGAGGAGCGGGGGCTTGTTCAAACACGGTCTAGGCTAGCAGAGTGCTGGCCTTCCAGCTGTGGGCCCTCGGCACAGCTGTCGTGAAGCCAGCGTGAGCTCTGGGAGCAAGCCTGGCAGCCTCCCCTAAAAGAAGTCCTGCATCCGAGGTGGCAGGCCGCGGGCTGGGACTGAGGCAGGGTCAGCCTGAGGGAAGGACCTCGCCTTGGGGCCTACATGCAGGAGCAGGACTTAGCAAAAGGACGCACTGTCTCTTGCGACTTCTTTTAAAGGTCGGTTTCCTAATCCATTTGGGTACTACCAAACTACCCCCAAATTTTACTGTAGATGTACGTGAGCATGAGAGTTTGTTTATAAGCGTACGATACTGCTTATAAATATTGTATGTCTAAGTCTTAAATTTCTTGTAAGTGGTCACTCTGGATTCTGAAGAAATAGCAGCTAACCAGTTCCTTTAACCACTTTTAATTTTTTAAGTTTTTATTATTTTTTAAAAATATTTTTCTATTTGAGAGAGAGAGAGAGTGAGAGAGCCTGCATACACACGCGTAGGCAGGGGAAGGGGCAGTGGGAGAGGGACAGAGAATCTCAAACAGACCTCCCAGCTGAGAATAGAGCTGGCCTCAAGGACAATCCCATGACCGAGGTCATGACTGAGCGGAAACCAACAGTCGATGCTCAAGTGACTGAGCCACCCAGGCGCTTCAATTTAATTACTTTTTAAAAGACAATTCTAGGGGCGCCTGGGTGGCTCAGTTGGTTAAGCGACTGCCTTCAGCTCAGGTCATGATCCCGGAGACCCGGGATCGAGTCCCACATCAGGCTCCCTGCTCAGCGGGAAGCCTGCCTCTCCTCCTCTCACTCCCCCTGCTTGTGTTCCCTCTCTCGCTGTGTTTCTCTCTGTCAAATAAATAAAATCTTTAAAAGAAAAAAAAAAAAAGACAATTCTAGGGGCGCCTGGGTGGCTCAGTTGGTTAAGTGCCTTCGGCTCAGGTCACGATCCTGCTTCTGCCTCTCCCTCTGCCACTCCCCCTCTTTGTGCTCTCTCTCTGAAAGAAAAGGGAGGGAGGGAGGGAGGGAGGGAGGGAGGGAGGGAGGGAAGGAAGGAAAGAAAATTCTAAATTAAGCTCATTCCTAGAAATTCAACCCTAAGATGTTTCTAGGAGAATCTCATAGCAGTGGCTATGAGTAAATCCTTAAGAACACGAACACCAATAAATTACAAAATATGGTGACACCCAGAGTCCAATCCAGGTGTATGCTACAACCAGGTCGAATTAAAATATACAGAGAAGCTTAAGGCCAAGAAAATCTGGGACAGGGTGTTACCAATAATAAATTTTTCTGTATTAAATTCCTACCCAAACTACAAAGAATATAGAACAATTCTTTCAAAAACATTATTTATGATCTTCTACAGTAATTCGTTGAATTATCAACTCTGAAGAAATAAATCAGAAATCAAAATATTGTGACCGTAACAGTTCGTGGAAATGCCAGCGCCCTGCCCTTCTCTAAGCATGGGGCACAGGTGCTTTGTCTTCCTCGAGGCAATACGGCCACGGGGCCGCTGAGCCAGGGCAAGCCCGCCCACACTCACATTCTCCTTCTCTCTCTCCTCGTGGCTCTCATGGCTCTCGCGCACAGCCCTCCGGATGCAGGCATTTAAGCAGTGGCGAATCACATGAATCAGCTTTGCTAAAATGTTTAAAACAGTCGATAATTAACATACATGTTTCTTCCACTAAATTATATAATAGTAAAATAATAATCCCAAACAATTAAAAGTATTACATTAAAGGCGATCATAAAGCAATGCCCCAAAGCGTGAAGCGCGTGAAAATGCCTGGGGTGAGCACCCGGCCTGCGGGGACCGCGGGACGAGCACCGAGGCGGGAGGGCGGCACACCTATGCTGGTGCAGGTGGTGTGCTCGTGCGCGTGCTGGTAAAACCTCCTCGCGGCCGCGTGGTTCATCTGGACGAGCGTGACGCAGCGCTCACACCACACCTCCTCGGGCTGGCTCACAGGCAGGAAGGAGTTGAAGATAAGGTTCACCAGGCGCCGAGACACAGGCCGGGAATCTGATTCCAGACGAACCAAAATATGCTCCATGGGGCATATTTTCCAAAACTAGGTAAAGCATACACAGAAGGAAATAGTCAATTGTCCCTATAATCTTGAAAACACTTGAAGCAAAATTTCCTGAGCAAAATCAAAAAGGAACTAATCTTTATATTCAAGAAAACTCATTTCAAATGACTAAACCAGAAATTGTGACTTCTGTAGAGAAATTAGAATAAACCCATATTTTAGAAAGCACTGACATTATAAGGAAACGAAGTATAACGCTGTCAGGAGGGTTAATTACAACTAATTAGTATCATGCTTGGTGTAAACGCCCAAATGATAACTATAATTATCAGTCTCATAATTTAAAAATTTCCTAAAACACCGTAACTTTTGGTGCATAAATGTGAAAAGTGAGTAGAACAATTTACAACAGTCTTGACACAGAAAGCTACAGCGGACCCCCGATTCCCTGCGTCAGAGACACAGACACATCCTCTGTCCTGTAGCCCCGGAGGAAGAGCAGCAGCCCCCTCCCGGGCCCAGCCTGCCTCGACGACCATACCTGCCTCCTGCGGCCCCTACGGCTGTGCGCCAGCCCCTCCACGCCAGCCTCAGAGCTGCCTGCTGCCTACAGAAGAGGGCCGAGCTTCCAAGCACGACATTCCAGACAAGAGAGAGATGGCAGCAGAAAGAAAACAGACTCTAATGGTGAAGCGCCCCTCTCCTGTCCCGGTCACTTCTCAGGGGGCAAGCCTGGGCAAGCCCCTAGCCCGGGCAGTCTCTCCCTCCGCGTCGTGGGGATGCCACCACCCGCACGCGCTCTCCTCAAGGATCTGGCCCTGACCATCTGTCCCCTCTCCAGTGTTTTCAACTGGACCTTTCTCATCAGCATTTCAGTATTTTCAAGTTATTCTAACCCCTAAAACAAAAGCCTCCCCCACAAAACTCTGCTTGAATTTCCTCTCTGCTTACAGCTCACCTTCCCGCCTGCCCTGCGACCTGTCTCTGCCCCCACCTTCACTTCCTCAGCCCACTTAGAGCTCAGCCCACGGTAGCGTGGCTTCTACCCTCACGGAAATTGTTCTTGCCAAGGCCATAGTGACCTTCTATTGAAAATCCAGATGAACATATTACAGCACCCCCTCCAGGATACTGAGCACCTGACACTACTGATTATTCCCCCAGAAACCTCCTGGGACACTTCCACTTAGACACCTCTTGGTATTTCTGAAAAAGGTCTTGGAGTAAAGAGCACTTGTACCCCCAATGCTCCCGGGGAGGCGAAGGGCACCACAGTGCGGCCAGCAGGAAGTCCTGCCCAGAGGACGGAATGGTGGCCCAAGTCTCAGCTCTTGCCCCACCAGAGGTGGGTGGCTTCAGAGAAGAGAGCCCACTGCCAACTATCTGCAAAACTGCCTGAGTGAGGCCGGCAAGTGGGCGCCTTGTACTCAAGGGTGAGAGGCAGTGCTTTCAAGGTTCAGGCGAAGAAGGTGGTGATGAGTCTGAGGCTCCATCTGGCGGCTGTAACAGCTTCCCTCTTCCTGCCCGCGTGTCGCCCAGACGGCCTACTGGCTGAGAAGGAGTGTCCCGACGTGCAACCCTGAACAGCTCACAACAAGGCCAGCAAAAACCACGCCCAAACCCTCAGGCACACCCAGGTACGCCAAGCCATTTCACAACCACAGCAAAAGCAGATCCAGCCCACGACCAATACGGCCAACGAACGGATCCGCTTCACCTGCTCTCCTACGCTGCCTGCCACGCCGCGGGGAGACGCGTGCCGGCGCTGTGCCGCCACACACGGATGCAGAATGGGGCACACGGGTCAAGGAGCAGAGCTGGCACCCCCCATCGCCGGGTTCCACGGGGCAACGGCACCCTCAGCAGGAGCACCACGCCTTCCCCACAGGGACTCACGGTCAAGTCTGCCGTTAGTAAACGTCAACTTCAGAACATGCACAGCAACATATGGTTCCCAAGAGGGAAAAATCCAAGAGGAAAGAGAAAGCGCTCCAGCTGAGAACTCAGGTAAACAAAGGCTCGTCAAGACTGGAGACTTGAGAGCTCCAACCTGGCTGCAAGAGATAACAACTCAAACCCATCCCAGATCCCAGCACAACAGCCCTGGCCACAGAGCCAGTAGCTGCGAGGCTCTGCAGTCTGTCCCCGGTCACATTAAGAAGGCCGACCCGGGAGCCTGCGTGGAGACGACACCATCGTGACGGGAACTAGCCATGGGCACTATTACCACATGCCATGGTTCGGGGCTGATTCTTACAACTAACATTTCCTGCGCTTCTGCCTTCCCAGAAACTCCCCATACTAGCTTGCTTTTCTTTGACTCACTTTTCTCCCTGATGAGGAACAATTCTGATAGCTCAGGGTTCGGACTTGTTCTGTTTCTATTGCTTCACCCAAACGCATCAGCAGCAAGTGGAGGTCTGCTGCAGACAAGACCACAAGCAAATCGGTAAGCGGTCTTCCACCTCAGTTGTTAAGGGTGTCCGTTAGCAGCACAAGCAGGACCAGGGTCTGACGGTGTAACCCCGGTCATCCCGGTGTGGTGGACGATCGGGCACTCCCAATTTCCTGTTAGCAGCTCTCCACCTTCCCAGGGATCGCACGGCTAAATCACTCTCAGCTTGGCTTTTGCTCAGCTAAGATTTAAGATGAAAGAAGCACCCCAGGAAAACATTAATGCTTTCCTTCTTGCTACTCTCCTAAAATCCAGGCTTCCCGGTCAAAGAACTTTTGTCCTCATCTTACCTGGCCTCCCCCCGATTGTCTTCAGTGCACCCGTTAATAAGGAGAAAGCAATGCTCCCTCCAGTTCCTCACCAGGCATCACCACAATAGCCCTCTGCAACCAAAACTGACTGCAAACTCAACACCGGGCAAAATTTCTATCTCAGATTCAGAACTACTCAGTTTTATTAAGCAAATGGGATAAAAACTGCAGCCAGCTTTTTTGTTAAAATGGACATGCTGATTCTAAAATATAGAAAGAACTGCGAAAGACCTAAAGCAGCCAAAAAGCTCTGAAAGAAGAACAAAGCTGGAGGATGCACGCCCCAAAACTTCCTGGGGACCTGCAGCAGCGTAGCCAGGGCCTGAGGACCCACAAACAGATGCAGGGGCCCAGAGTGGGGCCCAGAAACGGACCACACAAGGTCAAATGACTTCCAAGAAAATGACCAAGGGACAGTGCTTCGGTGTGACGTGGGAGATGTGTGCTATGGAGGTCATGTAAAACAGTCTTTGGGTTTTAGTTTTTAATAAAAACTCACAGTTCAAAATTCATAGAAACCATACAAAAACACAAAACAATAAGCATCCTGGCCGCCCCAGTGCCCCGCCTCTACACACCCAATCCCTTTAACCTCAGGCATCTGTGACTAATGTCTCATTTCCGCCTAGGAATATTTTACACTACTTGAGCAAATACATACGCATGCATCCCGTCTTCTACAGCTGGCAGCCCGCTACACACACACCCACACCCGCCTCCGCTCATCTCAGTGGCGGTTTCACGTGAGTGCGCCCCGTCCGGGGCCACACAGCACCCCTCACTGCATGAGCACAACACAGGTCTGTGCGCTGAGCTCTACACTAACGGCTCTGCCAGCTGCTCCCAACCCTGTGCTGGGACAAACTAGCATTGTAAAGTAAATTTCAGAAAAGTACTGCATGGAGGAAGAAAAGACAGTGTTATCAAATGAAGTTAAAAACCTCCTAATATTTTTAGCGAAAAACCAAGTAAGACTGAAGCTAAAGGAGTAGACCCTCACTTTAAAACTTTACACCCCGTTAAAATGTGCATTATAACACAATTATCTCCTTGCTTTCTTCTGAAAAATGTGAAGGGAGTTCTCCCAGTAATATTTAAGCAGTTACTGAGTGCCCAGTAGTGCAATACTTGAATAAAAGCTTTCATGAACATGATAAAAATATAATGAAGGTGAGGGCTGCTTATAGTAATGTCTTTCAAAAAGAATACACACATTGATGAGATTTCTAGAAACTTCAATGAAAATCACAAAACAAAATTTTATGACACAACAAATGGGTCGGATATTCCAGACACTGACGAATTTAAGTATGACTGCTACGACTCGTGAATTAAAATTACTTTGTCTTTGTGTTGATGAAAACAGGCGTCCTTCCTTATCTCACATCTTCAGGGATAAAGCCCTGCCTGTCCTACCTTAGCAGCCCGGACGGCTTTGACTTTCAGCAGCAGGTCAACGAAAGCCACTCTCACTTTCTCCGAGTTGTCGTGGAGACTGTATTTCAGCGCCGGCAGAAGCTGCTCTAATAATGGGTGGCTTAATTTGTTATCCAAAATTATCAGCAGACTCTACCAAAAAAGTGAAGTACAGACAATGCAAATTTAGAACATAAACAATAAAAATTCAGTTAAGAAAATAACTCAGTTTCATCTTTATTAGTGAACTGCTAGTGAAATAAATATACCTACAGAAAATAATTTTAAGTTTCATATATAAAGCATACATTTAGTAAATTAGTATAGTTTCAACACTGACAATAAGTTCACCCATTGTTCTATCCAAATAAAATTAAAGTATTATAAAATAATATTTTAAATTATAAAATATAAAATAATCCTGCAATGTTTTCTCTTAGCCAAATTTTAAGGGATTTTTGGAGTTGAAAGAAACGCACACCTACTGGTGGAGAGAGCTCCAAAGCCAACTTGTGTCAGGTCCAATAATCCTTTCACGTTTTCTTAGTAGCCCAAGAATTCTCCTCCTTCTTGACTCAATCTTGCATTAAAATCAGAGGGCACAGAGTCCCCCTACCTGCCCAAGCTCAGACCAGTCACCAATGTGAAGATCTGATCCAGGCCACGACTGCTTTCCATTTATTAGGAAAAAGGACTTTTTAAAGAGCTCTCTTTTTATAAATTATAGTGGCCATACGACGTCACATTCGTTTCCGGTGCACAACGGCATTCGACGGGTCTACACATTATGCTAGGTCACGACGGTGAGTGGAGTTACCGTCTGTCACCATACGGTATTACAATGTTATCATCATTAAATACGATAAGACCTTATGTTTTAGCCACCAGACTGAAGCATATACAGACGAGCTGACCTAGCATCCTGGGTTTGTTTCAAAGTAATCAACAGTGGGAGACAAAGGACTGGCTAAAGATGAACAGGACCAGTCGTACCCCTGATAACCACTGGAACTGGATGATGGGAGAAAGGAGATGAACAGGACCAGTCGTACCCCGATAACCACTGGAACCGGATGATGGGAGAAAGGAGTTTGTAGGTTCTCACTAAAACATACAGTATACCAAAAAGCCCATTTTAATGTATAATTAAGAAAACGTAAGTGTTTCATACAAGTCCTGTTTTCAAAACACAGGGCACCACGGCCGAAGCCATACACTGAAAACTGGTGTTGTTTCAAGGAGCCCTTTCTCATATACACACTCTCAATTTGGTTTTTCAAAAATGTTACTTTGGATGTACAACAAAAATGCCCACAGTAGTATATCTATAGAGTAGAATTACAGGTACTTTAAAAAACTGTTCTTTGTATTTTCTCATTATTCTATGGTAAATAAATATTGCTTATATGATCTTAAATCCTACCTTAAAGACCGAACAGCGCACGTCCGCTGAGCTGCTGTCAAACGCCAGCTCCCCCGTGACCTTCTTGAGGAGATCAATAAGAATGGTTGGAGGCATCATTTCCCAGTATTTGGAAGTTATTTTACAAACACCAAGGACCCCTGTAGAACGGACCATCGGATAAGGGTCTTCTAACAGGCTCTGCAAGTTGGAGGAGGAAAAAGACTTCAAAATCTTAAATCAGCTCCCTTTATATCAGTATTTACTTTACACGTTAGCACAACGTAGCAGACATTCAAGTCCTAGAAATACTGGTCCTATACAGACTCCCGTGTCTCTTATTAGTCACCATTTCTACAGCTGAGCGTTTGAAGACGACAACCCACACAAGCGCAGCGCCCCACCTGCCAGCTGCACCCGCAGGCCTTGGCTGGGGGCAGAGCCTCGGACCCCAGCCCCACACTCGGCGAAGTACGCACACTTAACCGTCCTACAGACACAGCCTATATAAACCCCTTTCTTGAATTTCTAAAATGCTGTAATGCACTATGCCCAGGAAAAGTAATTCTACTTAACACATTAATCCAAGAAATGGTGACCAGTGAATGGTAACAAAATAAAAAGAGGAGACACCTCTGGGTGGCTCAGTCGATTAAGTGTCTGTTTCTTAGTTTTAGCTCAGGTCATGATCTCAGGGTTGTGAGATCCAGCCCCGTGTCAGGCTCCACACTGAGCACGGAGCCTCCTTAAGATTCTCTCTCCAAGGGCGCCTGGGTGGCTCAGTCGGTTGGACGACTGCCTTCGGCTCAGGTCATGGTCCCGGAGACCCGGGATCGAGCCCCAAATCGGGCTCCCTGCTCGGCGGGAAGCCTGCTTCTCCCTCTCTCACTCCCCCTGCTTGTGTCCCCTCTCTGCCTGTGTTTCTCTCTGTCAGATAAATAAATAAAAATCTTTTTTAAAAATGTATTTATAAAGAAAAAAAAAAAGGATTCTACCCCCTCCTCTCTTCACCCTCTCACCCACTTTAAACTTTTTTTTTTTAATTTATGTAATTTATAATCTGACACAACAAACAAAATCTCCACAAAAGTCACTGACCAACTCTACACCGAGGCAGAGGAACATAATAACATCCCAGGGCTATGTTCAATAAAACCCAGAATCAGGGCGCCGGGGGGCTCAGCTGAGCATGTGCCTTCGCCTCGGGTCATGATCCTGGAGTCCTGGGGTCAAGGCCCACGGCGGGCTCCCTGATCACTGTGGATGGAGCCTCCTTCTCCCTCTGCCTCCTTGCCTCCTGCTCTCTCGCTCATGCTCTCAACTTTAAAAAAAAAACAAAAACAAAAACAAAAAACAAAACAAAACAAAACCAGAATGCAAGAAACAAAGTAATAATTTGGCTTCTTCAACAACAAACAGCAAAAAAGAGAGAGAGTTTGAGGCCACTGGACTATTCAATACTGGGTCTGATCAACATATTTGCTGATTGCATGCATGATTCTTATTTAGACACAGATTCAAACAAAATAAGAGAGAAGTGTCATTGAAGTATCACTCAAAAACAATGACCCTAGAGTGCCTGGCTGGCTCAGTCAGGGGAGCATGTGACTCCTCATCTCAGGGTCATGAGTTCAAACCCCATGTGTGGCATAGAATTAAAAATTTTTTTAAAAAAATGTTGTGTTTAAAAAAATAAACAATTATCTAATATTTGATAGCATTAAAGAATTATTTTTCACCTTCCTTTAGTTGTAACAATGGCATGAGTATGCTTTTTTAAAAGTCAGTTTTAGCAATTCCTACTGAAGTATTTAGAGTTAAAATGATGATACCTCAGATCTTCAAAATAAGGAAAGAAGAAATAGATTCGCTTGGGTTAGGAAATACTGAAACTGCATTATGGGTACATAGGAGTTCATCATACTAGGCTGTTACATGTAAATTTTTCTATTATAAAATCTTAAAAGCGCACATAATTCTTACTCCGTAATTGGTGGGGAAATAGTCTCCAAGTTAGGGTAAATAAGCACTCATTTCCTCTCCCCAAAATGTGACCAAAATGAGAA
Organism: Spilogale gracilis; assembly: GCA_004023965.1. Taxonomy (NCBI): domain Eukaryota; kingdom Metazoa; phylum Chordata; class Mammalia; order Carnivora; family Mephitidae; genus Spilogale; species Spilogale gracilis. The sequence continues at coordinate 50,050 of PITA01009788.1, forward strand.
GGTAATAGAAATAGTAACGTTGGAAATGAGGGATTCCTTTTTCTTTTTTTTTAAGCTTTTATTTATTTATGAGAGAGCAGAGAGAGAGGGAGATGTAGACCCCGCTGAACAGAGAGCCTGACACAGGGCTCGATCCCAGGACCGAGCAGGTCAGGATCACGACCTGAGCCGAAGGCAGAGGCTCAACCCTCTGAGTCACCCCGGTGCCCCTCATTAGCTGATATTCTAATACCCAAGGCGCCATCTACGACTCTAAAAGACCAACAGCCCCCTACACACCTTTCATCTAGTAAACTACTATTAAACTCACCTCTAGAAGTTCCATTTTGATTTCTAGCAAAAGAGACACAGGATTCACCAATATGTGCCTAATATTATATTACATAATTGCATCACTTTACTCATTTTAATATTCCTATGGGCAGTAATAAGCACTGTCATTTTTTTTTACATATTATTTCATTTTAAAACTAGTGCAGTTAGGGGCGCCTGGGTGGCTCAGTTGGTTAAGCAACTGCTTTTAGCTCAGGTCACGATCCTGGAGACCCGGGATCGAGCCCCGCATCGGGGTCCCTGCTCGGTGGGAGCCTGCTTCTCCCTCTCTCACTCCCCCTGCTTGTGTTCCCTCTCTGGCTGTGTTTTTCTCTGTAAATAAATAAAATCTTTAAAAAAAAAAAAAAAAAAAGAGAGCAAACGCTGGCGCACCTGGGGGCTCAGTCAGTTAAGTGTCTGACTTCGGTTCGGGTCATGATCCCAGGGTCCTGGGATCAAGCCCTGAGTCAGGCTCCCTGCTCAGCAGGGAATCTGCTCCTCCTTCTCCTCCTGCCCCTCCTCTGGCTCATTCTCTCTCTCTCTCAAATAAATAAATAAAATCTCTATTTAAAAAAAGAAGAGCAAAAGTTTCTCATGGGTTTTTGGCTAAAAACTACCAAAGTCTAATTTTGATTTGTCCATCAAGATAAGCCCCGCAAAATTAATGACTCTCAAGGGGAATCTGAGGTAAACAGACATGCAGAGGCACTCACAGCAAAATACTAATGACTGTTCATTTTAGGTGCATGTGTGTCTGTGTAGATGCACGTGTGCACGTGTACACATATGAGCTAAGTCTACACATGTCACACTTTTATTTCAACTTGCTGTATGTCTGAGATTTTTCACTAAATAAGAAAACGAACAGGGGCACCTGGGTGGCTCAGTCGGTAAAGTGTCAGGCTTTGGTTTGGGTCATGATCTCAGGGTCCTGGGACCGAGCCCTGTATGGGGCTCTGCACTTAGCAGTGTCTGCTTCTCTGTCTCTCTCTGTTCCTTCCCCTACTTGTGCTCTCTCAAAGAAACAAAAAATAAAAAATCCTGAAACTTAAAAAACAAAGAAACCGAAGGAAGTATTTTAGGAATGCCATAGATAATCAGCTTTACCAGAGCATTTTTGTTATCATTTCCTAATATTTTATTCTAGTAACTAGGACAATAAACAGTATATTTTAGCTTGTGTTAGGAAGCCCTGAAAATATAAGGGAATGTAGAGAAATAAGCAGAGGTTAGCAGTTTCCAGGCAGATGAAAAAATCCCCACAGTACCCTTGGAAATAAATGTGGCATCCTAACGCTCTCATGTCTCCTTTGACAAATCAGTCATCCGAGAAACCTACTGCAATCGGCACTATTTACAGGCTTGTCTTCAGACACCACCAGTGTTTGTTTGTGCACACTGCTCCACAGGCAATACCCGCACCACCCAATGTCAGGGACCTGCCCAGGTTACACAACTAGAGAGAAGTGCAATCAAATCTGGGGGGCTACTAGAAGCACATGTCATACTGCCTTATCTATGCTGCGGAGGCAGGAATACATGCAAAACGGTTAAAACTAAACAGAGTAATAGATAATGAGATGTCCCAAAGGTGACAAAGAGACAAAGAATAAGACCCTATTGGGTGCAGGCTGTCATAGCCGGGGCAGGGACTTCCGTGAGGAACGGCACGAGCTGGCAGGCCGGCCCAGAGAGGGCTGCACACAAGTGTTACGGGAGGGGAAGCCAGGACCCACAGCACGCCAGGGGGAGGGTGACATCACAGAGGACTCAGCCACACGCAGTACATACATAGAGTTCTTCAAACTGTGCCTGAATTTCACTATTCATTTCAATAGCGTTGAAATTTGGATCTCTAACAGGAAATGCTTCAATGAACAACAGGGCAGCATTTGACCGGACTTCAGAATTTCGGGCCTGGAATAAGGAAACAGGGTTTCAGAATCCAAGGAGCAAACGTTCAAAGGCTTCCATGTAGATTTTCTAAATAATGCCTCAAAAGTATCTCAATACAGACTTACAAATTAAAGAAAATCATAATCTTTTTTTTTTAATTTTTATTTATTTATTTATTTGACAGAGAGAGAGATCACGAGCAGGCAAAGAGGCAGGCAGAGAGAGGAGGAAGCAGGCTCCCTGCTGAGCAGACAGCTCGACGCGGGCCTCGATCCCAGGACCCTGAGATCATGACCTGAGCTGAAGGCAGAGGCTTTAACCCACTGAGCCATCCAGGCGCCCAAAAATCATCATCTCTTAAATGACCAAACGTAGAAGACCTTCCATGACCAAACTCTTGGCTCAGTAATGACAGATATTAAAAGACCCAGGGGAAGCTAGGTGGCTCAGTTGGTTGGCATGTGACTCTTGATCTCAGCTCAGGTCTTGATCTCAGGGTCGTGAGTTCAAGCCCGTCACTGGACTCCACACATGGAGCCCACGTGTAGAGAGAGAGAGAGAGTACAAAACGTGTTCTGGGGGCACCGGGGTGGCTCAGTTGGTTAAGCCTCCGACTCTTGCTTTCGGCTGAGGTCACGATCTCATGGGTCATGAGGCTGAGCCCTAGGTCAGGCTCCCCATTCAGCAGGGAGTCCACTTAAAATTCCTCCCTCTGCCCCTCCCCCCATTCTCTCTCTCAAAGAAATACATAAATCTTAAAAAACAAAAAAACAGTTCCTCGGCTCAAAATCCATTTGGTGCCACGAAACAGTGATTATCTCTCTCCCAACACTAGATTTTCCATGTTGAAAATCACTCGTGTTCATTCCAGCACCCCCTGGAAGGTTGTCATTGTGTCTCAGTCGTCAGCAGAAGGTCATGATGGCCAGGACAAACCAGCTCAGTATGCAGATCCCCAACATTCCTGCTGGTCCATGACAAACCCCCTGCCCCCTGTGCAGTCAGCCTAAGCCAATTCAGATTCCCAATCTAATAGGCCTAAAAATGTTGTGTTTTTATTTTTTAAGATTTTATTTATTTATTTGACAGAGAGAGACACAGCCAGAGAGGGAACACAAGCAGGGGGAGTGAGAGAGGGAGAAGCAGGCTTCCCGCCAAGCAGGGAGCCCGATGTGGGGCTCGATCCTGGGTCTCCGGGATCATGACCTGAGCCGAAGGCAGTCACTCAACCAACTGAGCCACCCAGGCGCCCCTAAAAATGTTTTTAATAAAAAAATTAGACATTTATCCCAAAATTTCACAAAGCCCCCAGATTCCAGTCTTATGTATACTGCCTTATCACAATCCTACTTAGAGCACAATAAATTCAAAAGCATAATTAGCATGTTCTTAACATGGATGGAGTATTTAATAGCTGTACCTTTAGTCCTCTCCAAAGGATGGGTTTATATAATCTGTAAAGCATCTCTTCCACTCCCTGACGAACTGTCTTTTGATGATGAAAATAACTCAGCACCTAAGAGCCAAGAGAAGAAGAGAAAGTTAATGTTTTGGGGGCGCCTCGGGGGCTCAGTTGTTATGCGACTGCCTTTGGCTCGGGTCATGATCCTGGAGTCCTGGGATCGAGTCCCACATCGGGCTCCCTGCTCGGCGGGAAGCCTGCTTCTCCCTCTCTCCCTCCCCCTGCTTGTGTTCCCTCTCTCGCTGTGTCTCTCTCTGTCAAATAAATAAATAAAGTCTTTAAAAAAAAAAAAGAAAAGAGAAAAAAGAAAGGTAATGTATTTTTTAAAAACAGCATTTAAGATCCTACTTTGAAGACAGAGGGCAGGTTGTCCCCTCCACCAAAACAGACCCTCGTGCTTCACGAGTCTAGGTAATTCTTTCCTAAGAGGAGATATAATGACAGATATACTGACTATACTAAACACGTGGGAGACGTCACATGAAAGAAGCCGATGGCAGAAATAAAGATCAATGACCTTGGGTTATAAAAGGTACGAGTTGTCATTTCTACTCTACTACCAACAAACAACCTCAAAACAAGTGTCCTGAGACCTCTGATGTTCAGGGTGAAAGGGAAAAGGTGTGTGTGTAAAGGAGCCTGAATGGTCTCTACGGCCCCTTGTGGTTCTAAAATAGCTGGCTAAGTTCAAAAGACCTATGAAGAGCATGTGAAGCGTGCATATGTCTTCACACGGGTGTCACTGCTCAGCGGCCCTCCACAGTGGCAGCTGAACGTAGACAGCGAGGAACAGCAGGAGAACAGCCTCTGCGCTCAGCTTCCACCCCTCTGTCCTGTCCCTACTGCCCTCTCACCAGCCAGCATCTTCCCGCAGTTCTCCAGACTCTCCTCTCCAGTGGCAATCCGTTTTGCCTTACTTCCTTAATTCACCACTCTTGGAACTAAAACTTTATTAATGAAAAGTGAAAAATAAAAATTAAACAGGTCATCCAAGAATAGATCATACTTTAAGTGAACCTGTGCCAACTTTACCCTAAAGAACTACAGTCTGGGGTTATTTCCTATGACTGAGAATTCTTCATCTGGGGATTTTTACTGATGGTGCTAAGTGACATCAGACTAGTCTGTGTGTGTACAACATTATCAAGGTTGGGTATCAATGGTACACTCACTTTACAGAAGGATTTTTGGGTTTTTTTAGGATTTTATTTATTTGAGAGAGAGCGAGGGAACCCAAGCGGGGGAGTCGCAGAGGAAGCAGCAGATGGAGAAGGAGAAGCAGACTCCTCACCAAACAGGGAGCCCAACGCAGGCTCGACCCCAGGTTCCTGGAAGCATGACCTGAGCTGAAGGCAGACGATTAACAGACTGAGCCTCCCAAGCGCCCCAGAAAGATTATTATTTGTAAGTTGGCTCCACACCCGACATGGGGTTTAACCCACAACCCTGAGGCCAAGAGCTAAAATCAAGCCACCCAGGGGCTCCTTTACAGAAAGAGTTTTAAACAGCTTTATCGAGTCATCAATTCCATACCATAAAAAGTCAGTCTTTTTCAAAGTATACAACTCAGTGGGCTTTAGTATACTCAGAGTTGGGTGACCACTATATGGACCTGATACTAGAAGATTGTCATCGACAATATGGGGATGTTTACTTTCACGTAACATCTGAAGCATCTTCTATCAGTAAAATAATTTATCATACAAATGTGATCTTTACCAAAAAAAAGGGATCTGAGGAAGAAGCTACAGCATGTTATAAGCAATGGTAAGAATTAGAGTCCAGGAATATACTGCATTCAAAAAGTGAAATTTATTATTCTTCCTTTTATTTTTATTTTTTTAAGATCTTATTTATTTATTTGACAGAGAGAGAGAACATAAGTAGGCAGAGAGAGAGGAGGAAGCAGGCCCCTTGATGAACAGAGAGCCCGATGCGGGCCTCGATCCCAGGACCCTGAGATCAGGACCTGAGCCGAAGGCAGACGCTTTAACCCAAATAAAATCTTTAAATAAAAAAAAAAGTAAAGAGATAGTCATTGTTCATTTAGCTTTTTTTTTTTTTTCCAGGTTTTATTTATTTATTTGACAGAGAGAAACACAGCTAGAGAGGGAACACAAGGAGGGGGAGTGAGAGAGGGAGAAGCAGGCTTCCCGCCGAGCAGGGAGCCCGATGTGGGGCTCGATCCCGGGTGTCTGGGATCATGACCTGAGCCGAAGGCAGTCGCCCAACCAACGGAGCCGCCCAGGCGCCCCATTTAGCCTCGTAACATATGGTCGCCAAAATTCAGAGCAAACACGCGAGGTGTCACTCCTGGTTAGGACACTGACCACATTTTCTGCTTCCCCTGCCAAGGTCATTATGATTACCAAACACCTGACAATGTCTTCACAACACCGATAATAAAGCCTTATCTAGTCAGATCATTTACAACAGAGGTATAAAATTCATATCTAAATTCTGAAACTAGTTTTTTTTTTAATTTTTATTTTATTTTAAGTAAATTCTATGCCTCACGTGGGGCTCGAACTCAGGGCCCTGCAATCAACAGTCACATGCTCTACTGACTGAGCCAGCCAGGTGCCCCTGAGGTTGGCTTTTAAAAATAAAATTCTTCACATTAAAAGAAATGAGGAAAACGTCTATTCCATTTGGTTTATAGAATATCAAAATGAAAATTTAATGTATGAAAGCAAATAATAAAAATAATTTCAAATACTATTTTTTTAAGAACTGGTAATAGCAGTTAGTAATGGTTCTGGACATTTTTATGTCAAAGAATTTAAAGATTATTTGAATAAAGTTCTGACTTTCTTAACAACATACTTTTCTTCTCCTGGTTAAAACTGCCAGCCATCAAATATTAAGATACTGAGAAAGCCCTTTGAGTTGATGCCTGTGAGGGATTAACTTAGTTTTTAAAATTAACAAGAACATGGGGTGTCTGGGCGGCTCAGTGGGTTAAGCCTCTGCCTTCGGCTCAGGTCATGATCTCAGGGTCCTGGGATGGAGGCCCGCACCCAGCTCTCTGCTCAGCAGGAAGCCTGCTTCCTCCTCTCTCTGCCTGCCTCTCTGCCTACTTGTGATCTCTCTCTGTCAAACAAATAAATAAAATCTTTAAAAAAAATTCAATTAAATTAACAAGAACAATAATCTAAAACAAAGATGAGACATTGTGTAAAAAACCCACGACTGGCGTGGCAGTGCTCACCTCGCGCACCCTGCCGTGCACCGGGGAGCTGCGCGGGAGGTGGACCCCGTGGTGCATGAAGTCCTGGATGCAGCCGTGCTCGATGGTCTGGAATGGCAAGCACACCGTTAGGGCCCCGCGGGGCTGTGAGCGCCAACACGAGACGGGACAGGCGGCAGTGCAGCCGCTGGGGTCAGCTCTGTCTCCCTTCTATGTCACGACGAAAGCACAGGATCCCCTGCTCAGAGCCTTCCTATTTTAAAGCGCTACCTCCTAGGAACCCTCTAGTTTTGATATTCCTTTAGCGTCTATCTTAATTTGATGAAATATCAAATCTGTGCTAGATGGCACAGCAAGCTGCTCCCTCCCACCGGAGGCTAGTTCAAGCCAGAAGACCTCAGAGACTGAATCTGGTCCGAGAGCCTCCCTAGAGTCGATGCTGAACCACCCTAAGGGGGCCAGGACTCCAAAGTGATGGACACAAACTCTTTCAGGGCTTCCACGGAGAGGGGCAGGGTTGGGGTGTGGGTCGCTGTTGGTTAGCCCACGACACCCGCAGACTGCCAGAGCTGGGCAAAGGAGGCAGAGCCAACCACTGGGAGCAGCCCAAATCCCCAGTGGAGCCCCTGGTTTGTTGCCCCGCACTCCGCCCGCACACCTGGGCTCCTGTGGCTTTAGCGAGAGACACAGGAAAGCCCACTACCGATGTCAGCCTCCTTCACTATCTCTGAAAAGACTCCCTTCAGCTGAAGCCACTACTAAACCTTAGCATCGCCGCATGCGGGGAGACACACACCGACTTGTGATGAAGAGGGAATGCAGCACTGCCTACTGAATATTTGTGCCGCAAAAGTTGAACCTTCGGGGTTAACTAACATGCACCTTCAACCGGACAACGGACCCAGTCTCTTCAACATTTCCATGAATGGTACAAGTTTTCAAAACAGAAAACAAGGGGGGAGGAACGCTGAGAGTGTTAAATGACATAACAAGCAAATGCCATAGAAGACTCATGGGATCCTGATTCCAAAAAAAACTATAAAAAGACATCTTTGAAACAAAGCACAGAATTTTAAATATTTTCAAAAATACCCAGAAATTGTTAATTTTGTTAAGTATGTTAATGGCATTGTATAACCATATTCCTTACTTTAACCATATTCATTCCTTTTTTTTTTTTTTAAGACAAGGAAACTGCTTAAAGATGAGTAAAACATGTTACAGTGAAGGAGGCAGGACCCATCCTCTCCAGCCTTTGTCCATATACGTGCCTAAACTTCAGGTGATACAAAGAGTTAAAGTAAGCTACAAGAGTAAAATGGAAATCACTGCACATGTGGGACAAAAGGAAGGGCTCGAGCCCACGGGTAACTGAAGGACAAGGTGAGAGCAGAGACCCTGAACAGCACCGACGCAACGAAACGATACATCGGAGAAAACCAAGTCCGCAGAAAGCTCGAGACAGCGGGCAGCGCCATGCAGCCAGGCTCAGGTCCTGCTTGGGGTCAGGAGTGTGGGACCCCAGCCCAGTTCTGGCACAAGGGGCCGCTCCCCACCTCCGGGGAGCAGGAGAGCCAGCACCTAGTCAGGCTGGCACCGGGCCGCCCCTGGAATGGGCCCCCACAAGTGCCCGCTAAGCAACTGCATGTGATTTTTCAGGAATCGCAGTGAAAATTTACAGTGTCGCACGAGGAGAGCCAGGCCTGGCTCCACAACGCCTAGTGCGAGGTCAGGGAGGGACCACTGGGTCCCCTTCTACCGCAAGCAACCTTGTGCCAACACCAGAGGCTGTCTCGGGCTGAGTGAAAGTCATAAGCACGGTCACATAAGGAACCCTCCGTAACATAGAGTGCATGCTGAAGTACCCAGATAGCGGATTTCACACTTGGAACTTGCTTTAAAAATCCGAAGGGAGGGAAGGGAGGGTGGAGGAGAGGGAAGGCAGAGAGCCTGAGAAGCAAGAGAGCTGGCACTAATTTGGTACAGACTCAACCAAACAGTTGTTTTTAACTACTAACACCCATTTTTTAAAAACTTGGGTTTCGTTTATTTTTAGTGATCTCTGAAGCCAGAGTGGGGTTCAAACCCCAGACATCAAGAATTGCACACGCCACCGGCAGAGCCAGCCGGGCGCCCCTACAAATATCTATTTTTAAGACCACTATTAGAGAAAGAGGGGACAAATATTCTTTCCTGTGAATAAGTATCATGCAATCATAAAACAATACAGAAATGCACAGTAACGTCCTGGTTTTGCCCTTTCCTCCAAATAATTCCCCGCCGCTGAGTGACTGTAGGTGCTGTCGGCAGGGGGCGGAGGTGGGGGATGAGCCACGCCAGGGCCGCACCGGAGCGGAGCGGAGCGCACAGCAAGAAGCCCCAGACATCAGGAAAGTCCCCCGTCCCCCCTGCTCCCTGAAGAGCAAAGCCCCAGACGTCCGGAAAGCCCCCTCGTCCCCCCGGCTCAGGGCCTGCTCCCTGAAGAGCAAAGCCCCAGACGTCTGGAAAGCCCCCCGTCCCCCCCAGCTCAGGGCCTGCTCCCTAAGAAGCAAAGCCCCCTCTTTGACTCAGAGCAAAAATTTTACTCTTGGAAAGAAAACATGTTTGAGCACCTAGTATGAGGAAAACATAAAGGAAATCAGACAAAAACACTTTCTTCTGCTATTTTTCCAAAAAGGCCTTTGAGTCTCATTGTGACGGTGAGCTACGCAGCCGCAGCCTCATCATGCAGGCTCTCCAGGGCGCTCAACGTTCGCCAGACTCAAGACGAGCGTCTTCACGTCTCAAAGCCACGGTAACTCAGAGAGGGAGCGTGAGGTTCCAGAGCAGCACAGCCCAACACAAACAGAACCCTAACCACGAACGTAATTCTAAATTTTCTAGTAGCAACATTAAACACAAAAAGAATAGGTAAAATTATTTCAGTATATATTTTGTTCAGCCCAGTATAGCCAAAACATTATCATGTCAACAGGCAAGCAGTACTTTAAAAACACATTCATAGATATTTTACGTTTTCTTTCCCCACTGTATCTTCAGAATCTGGTGTGTTTCTCACACAGCGCACCTCAGCTCCCACAGACACATTCCCAGTGCACGGCTGGGCAGCGCAGGTCTAGTAAAGCTGCCAAAATAAGGGGCACATCTCGATGACAGGCAGGAATTCTGGGTCCGTGACTAAGCGTGAAAACTTACGGGAATCAGAGTGAAATCTCCGGCCCACGGAGTCTCGTCATCTGGCTTTACTTTGATGAGGAGCACCGACACAGACTTTGAATGACTATCCACGCTGACTTATTTAGTAGGTAGAGTACAATAAAAATAAATGTTGACATTTAATAAAAATGAAAAGAAAATACCTCCAATATTTTCCCTGAGGCCTTTTTCCAAGCTCTGAAATAAATTTCTGCGATGTGTACCATCAAAGATCTATGGGGGGGAAAAAAAGTTAATACAAGTTCAAACCATTCGATTTTTCTTTTAATTTTATGTATTTTTAGTAATCTCTACACCCACGAGGGACTTGAACTCATGACTGTGAGATCAGGATGGGCCCGCTCTTCCACCTGAGCCGGCCAGGGGCCCCAAACAACCACACTTCTAACGTGTGCCAGCTCAGGCGCCCTCCTACTCCGAGAAGGGGAAATGTCACTACAGACTGGAGCTCTGCCAAGTACCCACAGAGACAGGTTATCTACCTGCAGCACGAAGGAGAAAAAGGAAGACATTTTGAGAAGGGGAATTGAAGTATCAAACCATTTTTCCCTTCTCAGTCAAGGTTTCCCCAGAACTTGACTATTTTCTGTGAAATTATGAGAATATAAGCTGACAACAAAATTCTTGAGTAAAAAAATGTTTAAATTTATAAATACAATTTTGACTTGGGAGTCAATTTTGGACTTCCCAGACTCCTAATTCCCTAGAATACCAGGGTTGATTTTTTGAATCAGTTTAGAAATCTGTTTCAACCCAAATATTTTGCCAGTGAGGAACAGGAGACAGTACTCCAGCCAAGAGCAGGAGCTGTGTGTCCGGGACCGAGTCGCCCCTCAGCCCCGCACCTGCCCACAGCTAGCTCCCCGACAGACACTCAGCAGCCAAGCCATCTCAGGGGCTGAAGGGCCCCACGGGAAGACGCACACCAAGGACTCAGGTGCAGCACAGATTAAGCACTGAGCCCGACGTCGGAGAAACAGCACCACTGGCCAGGACAGCTCCCACTGCTGGGAGGTTCCAAGAGGCTGGGAGCTCAGGCGAGGAGTGCATCCTTAGACTCTTGGCCTGCAGCTTCCCACGGAAACACAGAGCACAGCCCACAATAAACTGGAAAGTAGCCAGGACATTCAAATGGTATCAGAAGTGCTGGTGACATGGAACCGATGGCAACTGAGGCCAACTATTTAAAGGATGACCACAAATGGGGCGCCTGGGTAGCTCAGTCATTGGGTGTCTGCCTTCGGCTCAGGTCGTGATCCCAGAGTCCTGGAATGGAGTCCCGCATCGGGCTCCCTGCTCGGCGGGGAGGCCTGCTTCTCCCTCTCTCACTGCCCCTGCTTGTGTTCCCTCTCTTGCTATGTCTCTGTCAAATAAATAAAAATCTTTAAAAAAAAGACCACAAATTAAAAATCTTAATTTCAATGTCATTACTGACAAAGAAGGACTTCGACAGCAGGGGAAAAGTTATCCAATGATATAACACATAGTTATAACAGCACATAACAATATAATCTAAGAGATAATTTTTAAAGCTTCCAATACATTAATATAAACTTAAAAGTCAGGTCAAACAGAGTATCTCATAAACAGATTAAGACAGTATAAAATATCAATTGCCAATTGCCTTTAATACTTACTTTTGTAATCCCTGTAACTGATTTTTAATGGTCTCATGGATCATTTTAATAAAATTCATATTCCAACTGAAGAGAGAACTAAGAAATCTTCTTCCCTAGAAGTTAAAAAAAAGAAAAAAAGAGGGTGCCTGGGTGGGTGGGTTAAAGCCTCTGCCTTCGGCTCAGGTCATGATCTCAGGGTCTGGGATCGAGGCCCCGTGTCGGGCTCTCTGCTCGGCAGGGAGCCTGCTTCCTCCTCTCTCTCTGCCTGCCTCTCTGCCTATTTGTGATCTCTCTCTGTCAATAAATAAATAAAATCTTTAAAAAAAGAAAAAAAAGATTTAATGTTGAAATTGCAACCAAATAAAAAGACTCTGATGACTAAAAAGCAAACAATTCTTTGGCTGTTCAGTAACACCGAAGTCTGTTATTCCTGTGGAGGAAGCACACGCGCTGTAACTCAGGATGGCAGTCGGGGCCTTGCAGTGGCAGAACTGGGCAGCAGGGCGACGGCCCAGCAGCAGACAGCACTGACTTCCCTCCGGCTCGACCGCAGGACGACACACAATGTACCACGCTGCCCAGCAGCTGAATGCAACGGTCAGCAAACATTTCCTTCTGGCTCTATCTACCTAAGGTAAAATCAAAGAAAGCTTAAAAGCCGGCATTTGGGGATGGAATGGAACTGAACGTCACTTGATTTCACCCTTCATGCATGAGAAGACAGGGTGTGTGAAGAGGCTCAGTGTCTGCGGAACGAGCTCCAACGCCCACCGCTAACTGCTCTGCGCGCTAGTAGAGGCCGCGGGAGGCGCCAAGCGGCAACAGCACGCGTACAGCCCAGAGAGCATGGGAAACGCACGCACCGAGGACTGCCCGCGAGCACCACCAGCACCGCTTCGCCGCCCAGCAGCCCCCCGGCCCTTCTCTGGAGTCTGCAAATGCACCGCACTTTGGCACAACAGCAGGGCACCCATGCCTCTGACGGGCAAGCTAAAACATCAACTATCTACTGCAAGTAACTTGCCATTGCAGCACAAGATATCTGTCCTTTACCCAAAATGACGGGAAACTGAACTAACCAAAGGAAGGACCCGTTAGGAAACTTGGTTGAGACGTCATAAATTCAATGACGACAAAGGAGGGGAGTGTTAACACAGACACGTTTAGGTCCTTACGCACAGCTGGCGGGCAGGCAGCACCCACTGCGGAGTCACTATAAGTACAGCTGTCTCGTCTGACCGCACCGTCAGCGACCTTGCTGGCCTCCCGCGCAGCCACGGTCCTGGGGGCCGAGGGTACAGGCCTCAGGTGCCGCCTCTCCCCCCACAACGGTGACGCGGGACTAGCGGTGAGCAGTCAGAGCGCCGCACCCGCGCTCGGCCCCCGCCAGGTACTGCGCTCAAGGCTCCGCACGCGCCACCTCGTGCGCTCCGCAGGAGTCCTAAGGCAGGGCCACTGGGCTTCCTATTTTACGGAAGGAAACAGAGGTTCAAGTGGTCTCATCGAGGTCACCACCCAGTAAGCCAACAGGGATCTAAAAACAGCCTTTCTGGCCTGGGAGCTCTGGGTTTGCTCAGCACGGTCAGCAACCACACACGGCCCTCCCCCTGGCGGGCTACAGACGGAGCACTGCAGCAGGCCACGCACGACCCGGCCCTTGCCCCTGACTGGCCACAGGGCCTTGAACAAACTTCATTTATGGGCCTCAAAACTGGTACTCCTCCTCCTCCCCTGAGAAGCCTTTCCCCACCTACTTCAGGGGGGAGTGACGACTTCCTCCTTTTGCCTCATATGTCTGTGATGCAACAATCAATCAGAAACAGACTATTTTCTGTAATACAAACGATGCTCTTCCCTGCATCCCAAGCATGGGAATACAGTCAATGTTCAATAAAGGACTACATAAGAATCCCGAGATAACAATTCAGAACTGCCCGAGGGAACTATGTAAGCTACTCTAGATTTTTAGTTTTCTAAAAACCACATTAATAAAAGTATAAAAGAGGGGCGCCTGGGGGGCTCAGTCGTTAAGCGTCTGACTTCGGCTCAGGTCATGGTCCCGGAGACCCGGGATCGAGCCCCACATCGGGCTCCCTGCTCTGCAGGAAGCCTGCTTCTCCCTCTCTCACTCCCCCTGCTTGTGTTCCCTCTCTCGCTGTGTTTCTCTCTGTCAAATAAATAAATAAAATCTTTTAAACATTAATTACTTAAAAGTATAAAAGATTAATTTTAACAATATATTTATATAAGACAACATATCCAAAACATTATCATTTAAATACGTATTAAGTATATAAAAACAGTCACTGAACTATCTTACATTCTCTTTTCATAGAGACTTTGGGTGCATGTATTTTACCCTGAAGGCCACACGCTGCCTGGCCACGGTCCGTGCTCAGCGGTTACCCGTGGGATGCCCAGCAAAACGGACAGTGCAGCACTGGCCAGCGCTTCCCTGGACTGACTAGACGGCAGGAGAAGAAATGAAGAACACTGTGCGATGATGGTTCTGAGGAAATGCTGATCAGCCTGGAATTAGGGCAGAGGGCCGGCTCTGAGCTACTGGGAAATGCTTCCCAACCTTATTTTTAGTTATTCTTTTTTTTTCCTTTCATTGAAGAAAGGAACTTTTTAAAATTTTGTTAGTGAATGTAACTGTAATGTCGGTTTCCGGAGTAGAATTCAGTGATTCATCACTCACCCACGAAACCCGGTGCTCATCACATGTGCCCTCCTTAACACCCATCACTCAGGTAGCCCGCCCGCACCCAATCATTCCTAAAGTGCAATCACAGTTCTCCCAGGATTCACGCCCACCTAGTACCATCTAATTTAATGATGAAATAAGCAACTATTTGTAAAATGTATGAATACTACTACGTGGCAAAACTGTACAGTCAATGTAACAACCCTTGCTGACTCATTACAACACTGAGCAGATACAAGAGGAACTGCATGAACTTAGGAAAAACATCCATTAAAAAGGGGTACACAAATATACCAAAAAAGAAAAACCTAGTTACCTCTTCTTTCTTGATATATTTAACACTTATGAAACACTCAAGTAGCATATCTTTAATTTCTTTACTTTCCTCTAAATCATAATCAAAACAATGTAACGCTTGATGAATACGCCAAAGCCGACATATGTCTGCACCCTAGGAATGACAGAGAAAGGAAAGATGTTAGTTTTTTAAGAAATAATTAAGGTCACATTTCAAATTTACAATAACACTTTATATAATAAATGATTACAACTCTGGATTATTCATCAAAAACGAGGAACTGTGGCAGAAGCACAGAAGCACCGATGGGCAGCACCGTGTGGTTTCTGCGGTGTGGAGTCTGAGTTGGCCAGGCCAGGCCCAGCAGTCGCCAGCCCCGTCAAGCTAGAGTACAGGGAGACGAGGAAACCAGCGTTCAGTTTTCTCCACTGCAAGTAAAACTTAAATAGCCTCATGATGCTAGTGGCGCCCATATACCAACGGCACAGGTGTGAACACTGAAGAGACATCGAGTAAAGTCTTCATTTAAAAGCTAAACAAAAAGGCAGAGAAAATGGATTTTTTTAAAAACATTTTAAAATGTTGGGGCGCCTGGGTGGCTCAGTTGGTTAAGCGACTGCCTTCAGCTCAGGTTGATCCCAGAGACCCGGGATCGAGCCCCACATGAGGCTCCCTGCTCGGTGGGAAGCCTGCTTCTCCCTCACTCCCCCTGCTTGTGTTCCCTCTCTGGCTGTGTTTCTGTCAAATAAAATCTTAAAAAAAAAAAATTTAAAATGCTAAATCAACTATCCCTAATGACTTAGGGATAAATCCTGACAACCCTATGATGAGCTGAGGCAGTAGCACAAACTTGTCTGCCATCAAACTGCTGGTGCCCTGGGAGCCGCGACGACACCGACACCGACGGCGGGAGCGCGACAAAGGCCGAGCTCGCTGGAAAGCTGCTGGCAGTGTGTAGCAAGAGCTCCAAGTGTGCATCAAGCTCAAACCCAGAGACCTGTGAATTTCATTTCTAGGAATGTGTCATAAGGAAGGAAAGGTATGAGGGGGAGAAAAGACAAAAAGAAATTCCTAAACATCCCCAGAATAGGAATGATCACCTAAGGTAGTGGAATTAAAGGATTTTTCTCTTCCTCATTTTCCCTTTTCTTCATTTGCCC
Source organism: Spilogale gracilis (assembly GCA_004023965.1). NCBI lineage: Eukaryota > Metazoa > Chordata > Mammalia > Carnivora > Mephitidae > Spilogale > Spilogale gracilis. Next base: position 65,910 of record PITA01009788.1, read on the forward strand.
AGTTTTCTAAAATGAACCAAAGTATCTGTTGTTCTCTTATCAAGGGTAGAAACTGTTCTTTTTCTGGAGTTCTTGACTAGACACCAAAGATGAAAGGCTAAGAAAAGGACCAAGTTAAATCCAATCCTCAAGCCTGCTCTCCAAAACCTCATGAGGCCAGGCTGCAGTCTGACACAATCCCACGTCCCTCAGGTGTGGCGCCTGCACCTGGGCCTGAAGCCTTCCCCACCATACCTGCCCCCTTTCACCCTTCATCACACATGTCCAACCCTCCGTGGTCTAAGGTGGGGTCTGCCTCTCAGAGGACCACAGGCCGCCACGCCCACTTACCTATCCCAGTTACCTCATCCCTTCTTCGCTACTAAAAGTACTCACTTTCACTAACAGTGGCAATGTATCCCTTTAAAAACCCCATTTGTGGGCGCCTGGGGGGCTCAGGGGGTTAAAGCCTCTGCCTTCGGCTCAGGTCATGATCTCAGGGTCCTGGGATCAAGGCCTGCGTCGGGCTCTCTGCTCAGCAGGGAGCCTGCTTCCTCCTCTCTCTCTGCCTGCCTCTCTGCCTACTTGTGATCTCTCTGCCAAATTAATTAATTAATTAATTAATTAAAAAATTGCAACAGATGTGGCCATGTGACCCAGTTCTGGATGATGGATCCAACTTAGAACTTCTGAGAAGGTCTGGCCCTGCTGCTTGCCTGCCTCCTCTTCCTGCCTGGAACTCACACAAGGAAGTAAGGGTGGAGGGGCCACCTTACTACCATGAAGTGGTAAGAGGGAGGACAAGGACCACACACCCTGGGAGACAGAGGAGAAAGCCTGCATAAGACTGCAGTGTGGAGCCACCGCCACCATCCACCCTGAACATCTTAGGTTAAAAAAACCCTATTTGGGGAAGCAAGTGTAGTCAGGCCACTTACAAATAAACATAATTTCTAACTGGTATGAACAGAGGCCCTATTAAAGGAAGGTATGAATTTTAAAAAGTAAACACACTGTTTTAGTCTCCAGACTCTTCCTTAATAGCATGAAAAAAGCAGTCTTTCCCATATCTTCCTTAGCAGGCAGGCCTTTCTCCCACCATTGGACACATAAATCCTGAATGGAACTCTGCAGCTTTCTTTCAGATTCAGGTAATGCATATAAAATACCTAGAACGGAGCACAGTAATTGTTCAGTTAGTAAAGTAAACCAATATTAGTTCAGTTCAACAGTGTAAATTTATGACTCATAAAGGTTTGCTAAGCAAACATTAGTTTATGTTTATCTTGCCAGAAATTTATAGACATTATTTATAGAATAAAAACGATGTTAACTTGAAAAAAACTGTGAACTACTATTATAAAAGCAGACTCGACAGAATGCAGAATTGTAGAACTGGGAAATGCACACAGGTCACACTGCCCAAATCCCTCACTTAAGAGGGCAGGTATTCAAGCTACCCAAATGTAAGTGCTATGACACCCACAGGTAACAGCGACCCCAAAGCCAGGTGAGGTGCGGCAGCCATTAACCACGACACCGGCCCCTAGGCTACCCTCAAATTCTGGCTCAATGGTGAGAAACAGTAAAAGCGATTATTACAACGCATACGAAACTACAGTGCTTTTATTAATAGAAAAGCTCAAGAATGAAACGAAAATACTGATAATATGCTCATCATTATAACCCAGGGATATCTGTATGCCATTACATCCATGTTGTATCCCTAAATCAATAGGAAGTCAGGGACAACGACAATGTTAGCACTGATCATTTTACAAAACAGTTATTTGGAGACTGAAAATAAACCGTACTAACATTCACAAACCATTGGGAACTATTTACATACTGATTAGGGTGACTTCTTAATCAGACACTGTATTTCAATACAAGAATTCCGAAAACAGAGACATAAATCCAAGTGGCACAAGGAATGAAAGTCTCATGGGAGAGTTTATCACATGAAACTAATTAATTTACAAGGTGAAGGTGAGGCTACTTAAGTGATTTTTCTTAAAACTCACTGAAACTTCTTTTGCATCTTTTGTATCTATAGAATAGTTTCAAGTAAACATTTTATAATCAGATATTCTCATTAATTCATAGTGTTCCTCTTCCATTAATAACTACATTTTCACAGTTTAGTTAAAACCTGAAAAGTACCATGATATAAATTTTAATAGTAAAGCTCTCTTACGAGTCAATAATTATTCCTCAGGTCGTGTTCATAACATATTTAAACAAAAAACATGCAATGTCACAAATGCTTGGTTAAGCTAAAACTCTCTGGCAGTAATCAGCAGCTGAGGAATTTATAATCAGAGCATTTTCCCTTAATAAGCTCTTATCACTAGGGTCCCGTAGGTCAAATAAGGCATTCTGGAACATGTGAAAACCACAAGCAGTCAGTCATTCAGCAGTGCACGATTTCCACCATCTGAGATAGTTCTATGTGGCTGAAATTAGATCAGCACATCAGGACGGCCCCTAAAACAATGCTTCTTCGCTCCTTTTCTAGTGGAAGTAAAAGAGCTGGAGGCGAAGCCATGCCTTGCTACTTCTGCTTCGCCTGGCCGCTGGCTTCCGCTCCCAGAGGATCATTAGCGGCCTGCTCCTCAACAGGCCGTGCCATCACCAACTCAACTCACCATTCAACACAACTGCACATTCCAGTAAGTCTTCATAGTTCTCACTCTCATTTATTACAGGCACAGAAGCAAGAACCACAGATGTAACTGCATGAATTATTTCTATGTTTTTTTCCTATAAATGAAAAAAAAAATCAAAGTTCAAGTGATTTAAATCAACTTAAAATACAATTTTTAAAAGAAATGTGAAAGTTACTAAATTTATAAAAATCAACCCACACTTCTAGTTTATTCTAAAAAGTGAATTAGGGGCGCCTGGGTGGCTCAGTTAGTTAAGCGACTGCCTTCGGCTCAGGTCATGATCCCGGGGACCCTGGATCGAGCCCCACCTCCGGTTCCTTGCTTAGCAGGAAGTCTGCTTCTCCCTCTCCCACTCTCCCTGTTTATGTTCCCTCTCTAGCTGTGTTTCTCTCTATCAATTAATAAAATCTTTAAAAAAAAAAAACTGAATTAAAATTTGAATAGAGGTCAGTTGTCCAAAAAGAACAGCAACATTGAATAGTAGATTAATAATGGCAGGATTGGGAAAAAAAAGTAAACTATAATAAACACATTTCTAATATTCTTAACTTCTAGCTTTAAGTTTCTCCTTAACTTAAAATTCAGTTATATACATTAACTATTTTTTACAAAGGTAAAAAGTTTTATATTTGAAAAACGACTACTACCATTTTTGAGTCATGCTCTGTTTCCATATCGTCTTCACCCTGGACTTTCACCGTCTGCCACCCAGCCACTGGGCTCTCTAACAACACATCTGTTAATAAATTCTTGAGCCTCTGCCATAGCTCTTCTTTCTGTTTCCTTGATAATTCATCTAGTAATTCATTTAGGCTGAAAGGGTCAGAAGCATCTTTCTGCAAAGTAAATAGCAATTGTTATATTTCAGACATAAAAATTAGTTCTATCCCTTTTATAACAACATCAAAAGTTTAAGTGCTGAGTTAATTATCATTTCAGGAGCTGAGTTGTAGTTTTGAAATACTTTCCTACAGGGAAAAGTACAGAAATTACAAGACAGAAAGTAGCAGATTCCAGGACGCCTGGGTGGCTACATTAGTTACACATCTGCCTTTGGCTCAGGTCGTGATCCCAGGGTCCTGGGATGGAGCCCCACATGGGGCTCCCTGCTCAGCTGGGAGTATTTTTCTCCCTCTTCCTCTGCCAGCTTGTGTGCTCTCCCTCAAATAAATATTTAAAATAAGATAAGCTAAAATAATAAAATAAAAAGTAGCAGATTCCTCCTCTACCTATTCAGTCCCCGTAACCCAGTCTTTGGAGTTTAGATTTTTACCCACTTAAAAAAATCCCTGGGGCGCCTGCGTGGCTCAGTGAGTTAAGCCTCTGCCTTCAGCTCAGGTCATGATCCCAGGGTCCTGGGATGGAGGCCCACATCGGGCTCCCTGCTTGTGTTCCCTCTCTTGCTGTATCCCTCTCTGTCAAATAAATAAAATCTTAAAAAAAAAATCTTCTCTAAAATCAATCCATCCAGATGTCTACGATCTGCAGGCCTATAATTAGGGCATAAAAGTGTGCTGGAGCTATACGATAATAGTAGGTAACAAGTCACAACTGAATGCAACGTGTGATACTGAACTGGGTCCCGGATCACGGGAAAAAAACATGACTATGTACTGCAGATGACAGTATCATTGTGCCAATGTCAAATTCCCTGACTTTTAGAATTTTTATTGTGATTCCATAAATACCTTTGTTTAGGCAACTACACACTGAAATACTTAGAGATGAAACAAAGGCCTGTGACAGACCCCCAAATGACTCAAAAAGAATAGGAAGGGCGCCTGGGTGGCTCAGTGGGTTAAAGCCTCTGCCTTCGACTCAGGTCATGATCTCCAGGTCCTGGGAATGAGTCCCACATCTGGCTCCCTACTCGGTGGGGAATCTGCTTCTCCCTCTGCCTGTCACCCTGCTCATTCTCATTCTCATTCTCTCTCTCTCTCAAATGAATAAATACAATCTTTTTTTAAAAGTAGCTTCCGGGGTGCCTGGGTTTCTCAGTGGGTTAAAGCCTCTGCCTTTGACTCAGGTCATGATCTCAGGGTCCTGGGATCGGGGCCCACGTTGGGCTCTCTCCCCCTGCCTGCTTGCGATCTCTCTCTGTCAAATAAATAAAATCTTAAAAAAAAAAAAAAAAGAAAGAAAAGAACAGGTAAAGGCGGGGAATGATAAAGAAGACATGGCGGATGGTAACTGGCAAATCTGAGTGCAGAGGACTTGGGATTCTTCTGCAACTTTCCTTCAACTCTGCAGTTATTTCAGTAGCAAAGGGGAGGGCAGGTAGCCTCTCCAGGGCCCTCCAAGTCTATGTCCCCACCCTAACTCCTACCATCTTCCCTCCTCTCCCAGGAAGCCCCACCTGAGCTGTCCAGGTATGCACCTGCCTCAGTGTCTTCCCCTCCCCATACCTCTTGTCCAGAATTCTCCCTCAGTCTCCAGAGGACCCATTCCCATCTCTGACCAAAACGACACTGCACTCCCATCCTCTACCCTGTTCCTCTCCCTTCACCTCTAGACCTTCAGCTCTCATTGGGCAGAAACCTGGTATGTGCTGTATCCCACGCCCCAAAGCAGAGCCTGGCATCCAGAGAGCAGCAGGACAAAACCCATTAAAGGCAGTTACCCTGGGTCCTGATCCTCCTCCTCTCAACACTAATCCTCCATTCTCACAGAAGTCAGCGTTGCTCCATAACACTTGTTTTGAAATGCAAATTTGTTCCAATGCAATGAACACATAAGGGAGCAATTTCAGCAAAAGACAATTTCTGGTTTACTTCTGTGGGATTTCATCAGTAGGTGAATGCAGAAAACTGCACGCGCTGAACAGAGCCTCAGAGTCGCAGCCACCTGCCCCCAGGGACCTCACATGTGCTGCAAGCACACCATGCACATCTTGGATCCATCCCACCTTCAGGACCCAGCTCGATGCGACCCTCTGACTAATGCCCTCTTCAGTGTTCCCGTCCTCCCAGCCTCGTCTGTATGTTTCTTCTCTGTTCTCTTCCTGTCACACAAAGGGTTGGCAGGCTAGCCCCTGGGAGTTTCCATCTGCAAACTTAGGATCTTTTTCGAGGTAAATGTCAAGTTGATTATACTATTTACATACTTCTTAGTGAGTTAACTTGTATGTGCTACTTTTTAGCACTATTTTTTATTACGTCACTATCTTTTTTTAATGTGTCCCTGGTGAGGTCTTTGAGTGTTATGCCCTTAACCCCACTTGTCCCATAATCCCTCTGGTTTTCATTACCTGTTCTGCAGAGTATGGTGATTTTTGGCAGTTTCCGGCATTGCATATGTTGTGTTAGAGCAAAACTGATTGTATGTGGGGAGGTCCACTTAATAGGCTTCAAACTGACTTAATTATCTGGCTGACCATGTAAAACTGCCATTATTCAACTATTCTGACCTACAGAATGGCATTTGATATTATTCAACTCAAAGAAAACAAGTGATGCACAACCCAACATCGTCTCATTTTCATGTTTAACTAAGAGCTACATGGTGACTGAGAAACTAAATTATTAAGTGTTAATGAGGCTTGGCACTCCTAAACTAAAATGCATGCTTACAACCAAGAGGACTAGTTCAGCATCCTCCCGAGATGTCCGTTGCCCAGCAACAGTGCAAGGCTCTGCAACATGTGACCTGGGTCGTCGGAGACAAGCCTCTCAAAGGGCGTTCTGTCACCACAGCACCGGTGTGATCGTGCATGGGCGGTGCCAGCCAAATGCTGCTGGTACGAACACTATGACAGCGGTCTGCAGCAACCATCTTGGAACCCTTAAGCCCCGTGGGTACTGCACCTCTAATGCATGAAAAACCACCTGCACTCCTCCTCCAACAGGTGTTCATGTCACAGCGAAACAGTCTGCTCTCACAGACACGTCTGTGGGGTGCTGCCTGAGCACGGGCACCGGCCCTTTTTAAGTTTACAGAGTATCATTCACAATACAAAATCATACTATGAGCTACTTCCTCCTAAAAAGAAAAATTACTTCGTAAATGTTGCTAGCTACAAATTTCCTATCAGGATACTGTCTACTTCTTAGTTACTACTAAATTAATTTTCACTGCATGAGCAGAACAAGTGAGGTATGCGTCTCCTGCCCCAAAGTCACAAGTGCTTTAGCGTTCGTACCTTAGGTGTTGGGGTTCTCAGAGTTCTGTCCTAGGCTTCACTTCTGTGATCACACTAGAGATGATTCCGTGCACTCCTATGACTGAAGCCTCCAAGTGCCCCTGAGGACACCCAAATCTGTCTCTCCCCAGGTCTCTTTCCCAGGCCTCAGATACAGCTATCCATCCACCTACTGGACATCAACTCGTGCACATCCCCCTGGCAGTCATCCAGAACATTCCACACTGAGACTACCTTCCTGCTCACGTCACGCCCATAATCTCATGGAAAGGCACGACCAGTCAGACCCTGGAATCGGTCCTGACCCTTTCCCGGGCCCGGGTCCCGTCGACGGCACCAGCACCTCACTGCCTGACGGCTCACAAAGGCACCCACATCTCCCCGTGTCCATCTCCTCGCGACCACCATCCTGCTGGGCAGAGCCATCCCACTCCTGTCTAGGTTCTTGTGTTGCCCTCTTCAATCTGTGCACGTACAAGCCTCCACGTCTCTCAGGATAAAGTCTAAGCTCTTTAAAGTGGTAAAGAAGGACTGACGAAATCTAAGTCTCAGCCCCCACCTCTTCTTGACCTGGCATTTCTTTTTTTAAAAAAAATATTTTATTTATTTGACAGAGAGAAACACAGCTAGAGAGGGAACACAAGCAGGGGGAGTGAGAGAGGGAGAAGCAGGCTTCCCGCTGAGCAGGGAGCCCGATGTGGGACTCGATCCCGGGTCTCCGGGATCATGACTGGAGCCAAAGGCAGCCGCTTAACCAACAAGCCACCCAGGCACCCCCTGACCTGGCATTTCTATACCCTAACCCCATCCAATGTCTTCAAGTTCAAGTACAATGTGCCTTCTCTGGTCTTTAAAGTTACTCCCTCTATATGGAGAGGTCCTTCCCCACAACTATCTTTGACTGGCTGACTTGTTTACTTTTTATAGCATAGCTTCCATACCCTTTCCACTGAAAATGGAAGCAGCCCATGGCCGGATTTGGGCCCCCTCCCATATCCTTGCCCCAGCTTAGCCTTTTTACTCTGGTGTATTTACACACATGGGTCTACCACAACACTGCAAATAACCTGAGGACCAAAAAAGTATGTCTTCCTCACTATGCCACACACCAAGCAAGAGATCAATAAATATATAAGTAGGGGCGCCTGGGTGGCTCAGTGGGTTAAAGCCTCTGCCTTCAGCTCAGGTCGTGATCTCAGGGTCCTGGGATCGAGGCCCGCATCGGGCTCTCTGCTTGGCGGGGAGCCTGCTTCCTCCTCTGTCTCTGCCTGCCTCTCTGCCTACCTGCGATCTGTGTCTGTCAAATAAATAAATAAAATCTTTAAAAAAAAATGAAAATAAATAAGTAAATAGAAGCAGGCTGTGTTACATCTCTTAACACTCTTACAGCTCTCGTAAAAGGAAGCAGGAAATACAATTTATAAATACTTGTCCATCAACAGGTATATTTGAGGATAGTTCCTTTTTTTTTTTTAAATAAACCTTGGTCCCTAAGGATTCACTGAGATAACTATATTTCATTTATGGATGTAACTAACAGTCAAATCACAGTAAAGCTAAATACAAAACTTACATCAAGTTGGATAAAGTGCAAAAATTCTGCAATCAGCCCCTTAGACACTGCGTGGACGAACGCCTCTCGTCTCTCCATGACGGTGTGGCTGTTTTCCGTGGGACATTTAGTCTGTAATCCCAGCAGAAAACACATTCTTACTGAAACTGGAATTTGCAAATGTATCTTTTCGTACAAGGTATAATTTGGTACTAACATCCAAAATGGCAACAAAGACCCAAAAAACTGTGGACGTTTTAAAGAATATTCTGACATAAAACAAGTTACAATATCTAAACAATAATTCTCTTACTTTCCTTACCAAGAACAGTATCAACATAAGGCGACCTTATTATCAACTGTTAACAAAGTTACCACCAAGGGAGGAAAGGAAACCCGAATGGTTGTAGGAGGCTCACCGCGTCTCCTTTGGGTCCGTCGACAAGATGCTCAGGCAGGTCTGAGTCAGCTCAAGAGAAGCAGGCTGATTCCATCAAAACATGGGGGAGACAGTCTTAGCATCAATAAAAGAAAGTGCTAAAAGGAAAAAGAAAACAGAGAGGGAGGGAAGGCGGACCGCAGCTGCTCGCTCCTGCAGACCGCCTTTCTCAAGGGCCGCTCCGCTATCAAAAACATCCCGGGGACAGTCGCCTGCTCTTCAGGGCGGCTCGGGGCCACTCGGGAGCTCGTCAGCGGGAGCAGGTGCATGAGGTGCGACTCCCGCCCGGTCCCGCGGCAGCTCGGGGGACCGCGTGCAGCCCCGCTCCCGGCCTGGGCTTCCCCGGGGAAGTGCTGGTCTCCACTCACTGCAGCGGGCGCCGGCCGGGCTCAGCCTGAACGACACCCACCAGCGGACGAAGCAACAGCGCGAGGCCGGGCGGACGCGCACTCGCACCGCCCACCAAGACCCGCGAAGAGCTCTCGCGCCGCTACAAGGAGCGCAGCGCGGGACAGCGGCCGCGGCGGGGGTCGGGGGGCGTCAGCCCCAGGTCTTCCCGAGCCCCGACACACAGCGCCCCGTCGGCCGGCCGCCAGCGCGGGACTAACCGCGCCCAGGGTTCGTCCACGGACGAGCGTCCCGAGGAGCGGCCGAGCCCTCGCAATCCCGCGTCTCCGCCTGGCTTCCGGGAGCTCTGCCCAATGTCCCCGGGCGCTTCTGTCCCCCTCCCGCAGGCTCGGTCTACCGCACGGCCCCCTCCCCGGCCCTAGCGCGTCCCCCGGCCCCAGCCCGTGCCGTCCCGTCCCCC